>VXBR01012241.1:546918-692672 GCA_013400215.1 Cisticola juncidis | reverse complement strand
AGGCCCTGCTGCCCTCCCGGCCAGGCAGGGGAGGTGGCCAGAGGCCTGGAGCCAGCTGAGCGGAGCTGGGCCCCTGATAACACCTCTGGCCCACCCTGATCGCCATTGAGGGGTGGGCAGAGCCCCGACTCTCCTTCTCCTGTGGTGACTCCCGGGCAGAGTGGAGAAGGGGGAGAAGCCCGGCCGCTCTGAGGAAGGCAGCAGAGAGACTGCCCAGCAGACATGACCATCTGCCTGGGCAGATATAACCCTTGCTTAGTAACAAGAAGCTTTCGAAACCCAACTCTTCCTTGAGAGAGAGGAGAGATGTGCAGAGAGAACATAGAAAAGACCCAGCATGAAGTCAGATGGAGAGAGAGAGTGAAAAACTAATTGGAGGAAGATTAGAGGAGTTGCCTGCTGGCTGGACTTCAATTAGAGCCATGGAACTGAACTCTATATGTAATTTATCCCTTCAAACCATGAGAAAGATATGCATTTGGGAAGCTGATTGTTTATTTGTAGATTTTTGAGCAAACGTGTTGTGAGAGACTGAGTAATATTGCATTAGAATCTGTGATTCTTGTAGTCCCATGAGATGCTTGAACAGAGAGAGTTGAGAAGCCCTCTGCGCTAGTGAAGAAGTGAGAAGACATCTCTGTTCTCTGAGAAGAAGAATCCTTTGCCTCTGGAGTTGTGAATCTTTAAAAAGTGACACCCCGATATGCCTGTGTTCACATGATCCATGGGCAGCTTGGGAAACTGCTAATGGGAGGAAGGGTTGGAGTGGTCACCAAAGCAGGTTTTCCCCAGGGAGATGTTTCTGTGACAGTTAAAACCCACAAGAAAACTGTTCCAAAATCAGTGGGATCCATGACTCTAAATAGAGACTCCTCTCCTAAAGAAGTAATGAAAGGCTATTGTCCAAATGGCAAAACTGGCTGAAAATCACAAGTTGTCTCTCTATGTTGCTTGTGAGAAGGTTGGTTGTAATCCCTGCTCTATTTGGATAGTTAATAATAAACATAATCTTTACATCTCCAAAGCATATATTAGGATATATACAATCGGCCATTTCTACAGGTTAAAAGATCTTAAAGGTCCAAAAGCATTTTAAGGCTTGTTTATTGCACAAATTTATAGGTCTGAAGGCAAAAGAGTTCTGAATAAGCGGTCTTACAATGGTTGTGAGCATAAAGTCCCAGAAAGATGAAACACCAGGGTAAACAGCAATTTAACACAGAATTTAGCTCAGAACCCCAGCCTCAGAACAAAGCAGCTTCCTGCTCCAGCTCCTGTCCCCAAGCAACATTCCCAGCAGCAGGGCTGCAGTGGCAGGAAGGGGTCCCAGGGTCCCAAGCCACAAGCAGAGTTCCCATGGCAAGCACCACGAAGGCAGAGGGGGACCCCGGGGCCTGGAACCCAAGTGGCAAGGACTGCAATAGACAGGACCTTATAAATCCTGTCTCAGCTCCAGGCAGGGCTCTTCCCTCAGGCTGTGGATGATGGAGGTTGGATCGATAAATTGGAACCTGATCAATCGACACCTCCACTCCCAACCCAGGGGCTTTTTATCTGTAAGTCATAAATGCATATTCATACCTTTATCTGTCAGTTACCCAATCTAAGTGCAGTTCTTAATGTTTGAAAAACTACGAAAAGCAGTATCAAAAACTTACGTATATAGCATACCACGTAGCATATCTATTAACTTAAAAAGCTCTATCTTACTAATATAAAAATCTGTCTTATTGTGCATAAAAAACTTTATCTTCCTTGCATGGAAATTGTATCTAAAGTTATGAGCAGTACTCTACAATATTTTCATTATGTTTAAAACTATATCACTAGGCCTGAAGCTTCTTACGGTAGCAGTTAGGCACTTAGAGTGTATTTTCTTAAAGTTAAAGCTTAAATCTCTACATTATGTTTGTGTGGCTTAATATATTCTAATTTCTATAAAGGCTTTAATTCAACCCCTGTGCTTTTCTCTCTCCGTGGAGAATCCATGGAAACATGGGTTCCAACAGATATATAATATATATACCCTACATAATACATATAGCATAGAGAGACAATATTAACCCTCCTCATCTAGAGGCACTGCTGGAAAGAATAGGTGTCTTCTTTTAAAATGTAATGCTACATTACATGTCTCTTGCAAGACTGATACGTTTTATTTCACAGTGCATTTTAGAAATCTTTGGGTCTGAGGATGCATGTCCCACCTGTACCTTTCACTACAACAGTCAGAGCTTGGAGGAAGCCTGTTTACACACTGCCTAATGCACAAGTTGTATCTGTTTCTATTCTCATTCCCACCTGATCCACAGCAAATGCAACTAATATCTTGCAGACAGATATAAGCTTTCTATAACATTGTGCTAAAGCATGTGCTAAAGATGTGTGATCCAGCTTAAGACTGGAAGGCCTTTGGGTATGAATAGCATGGTGAAGCCAAAGCTAATTAAATCTTGCTTATAAGCGAAATGGTTTTGATCACGCTAAGCCTTATTCTCATATATCTACCTGGCCTCTGGCTGGGTCAAACTGAAGGTAAAAGCAGCCTGTAAAGTATTATCTAGAGGGATGTGTCCTGTCAAAGAAAAAGGTGGGGTTGAGAAGGATTACTTTAAGTTTTACCTCCCATCTTCTCCTGGTATACTTCCGTGGAGTAAAATTGAAACTTGTGTTTCAGAGTGGTCTGCACTTGTCTTATCTTGGAAAAGTTTAATTATTGTTTGTGGGCAATAGTTGACATGAAAACACTTCCTTTGGATTCTTCTTATTTTTTGATATGACCTTAATGTCTGGTTTTACATTTTAAAAATGTCCCATTGTATCTCGATTTGAAGAGACCTTTCAAAAATTTGCTTGTATGTCTTGTAACCACCATGACACAGATACATTCAAATTAATTGCTAAACATTTTACTAGATATAGTGTTTGAATGGAACACATTTTGCAGCCTAATTTAGTTTAGGGTTGATTTAGGTAAAGATAAATCTAGAGAAAAAAGATTTGAAAGAAAGAAGTGTCTGCTTTTGTGTCCTGTTCAGGCCAAGAATACTTTATCATGCTCATGACATTCAGAAAATGTCTTTCGCCCAGCTATGGGCAGACATTTCTTTGCTGTTTTAGTATGTGCATTGATCCTCACAGATGTCAAGAGGTCCAGTACTTTTAGAATATAGAATAGCCCACTGAACAGATGAAGAAAATATATTTATAAATCCTGAAATTTCCTAATAACTCTACATCATTTAAGGTGTGAGTTTACAGGTTAATGTGCCTATTTGAAAGCAATACCAGTGGATTAAGAGTAGGAGGACAGGAAAAAGAAAGGCAGAGCAACGTGGACAGCTGCTAAGAGCAGTACAAGTTAGAAAGAGCTGTAAACGGGGTTTCAGAATAAAACACACCAATTGGTCTTACAGTGTGGAAGAACTGGAATACTGGCATTTTCTGATTTGATTCCTAGCTATTTCCTGATATATTCTGCAGGCTCAAGTAGGTCAGCCTAGTTTGTGATTTGTTTTCCCACGTCTTTAGAGTGACATGACAGCATCTACCTGCTTCATCAAAGTACAGTGAGTTTATCAATGTTTGTACAACACATTGAAGGTCTAAAGTGTCACAGAAATAAAGTGACATGAAGTAAATAGGAGTTGCAACTTTTAACAATGTTGTGATGGATTCATAATTATCTCTTTCAAGGAAAAAGTGAAATAAATATGCATATAGAAATTTCTCTTGCCCTTGTGCCCATCACCAGTCTCTAGGTGGGTTTGAACCATGGTGGGAAACAGCAGGTAATGCCTCTCATGAATTGTAATGCCTCACTAATATGTACTAGTGGTTGCCAGTGCCTGGTAGTGTGTCAGTCTAGATACATATCCATGAAAATGTTCACCTTGGCTTTTCTTGGTTGCCTGTATTTAAAGTGAGATGGGAAAGCAAGACTAATAATTTATTCATACTGTTTTATGTTTGTAATGATAATACTTGTCATAATAGCATTCTGTACTGTTAGAGTACACTTTTCTTCTTTTCAGTGTAGGAAGCTTAAATGAGTGTTTTTACTTAGTTGCTTATTATTCACTGAACCCCTCTTCTGGTTTGCCTTTCTGGTTTCTATTAGATAATTTTCTGTTTGAAAGAAAAATTAGTCACGGTTTTGTTGTGATATTTTTACAAGTAATTTTTTCATATATTAATAATTTTTATGCTTAAAATAAATACATGATTGTGCATAGATCATTATTAACTCTCAGATAAACAGTAATTTTGAGCTCTGTTAATTACTTTATTTAAAACAGTTGTTATTTTACCAAAAGCAAATCCTGAAAAAAAAAAATCTGCATATTAACAGATTATTCTTTTTTCCTTTCATATCAGTCTAATTGTATACAGGAGCCTCACAATATAGCATATCCATCAAAACACTGTATCCTTGCTGTGGCTGAAATAAGGGTTTGGAGCTTTCTGTTTCTTGAGAAAAGAGTTTCAAGAAGGGATTCCCAGTGTTTTGTAACAATCACCCTAAAACCCCTTAATTTTGCTGCTGAATCTACAGAAAAAAGAAAAAAAATACCCAAACATTTACTTTTTTTTTGAGTGACTACTCTAGATAGTGCCTGAACAATGCATTCAAGAAATTAAATGATGGGCTGCTTAGTGTGTGCAGCTGCAGGAGCTGAACACAAATTTTCTGGAAGTGCTGAAGAGATGGTTTGTTAATCTACATTTTAAGCCATTAGTGTGCTGGGTTGAAAGTTCCCATATAGACAGAAATAAATGATAAATGGTAAAAGACAGTAGCATAGACTCCGCTTAGGTGGAATCAAAGGTTACTTTAAAAGTAGTTGTGTGACTTTCCATGGTTCTACCAAGACTTACCTTTTTGCTGTACTTTCCCTTCCTCCTGTCATTCACCTCTGTAGAAAAAAATTATTTTTCTCCAATCTTCATTTTGTAGCTTTAGGAACATTTTGATGGGAACCTCCCGGTTGAAATCATGACCGTTGCCGTGCTCTTTCAATACTGACAGCTCATAAGATAGTAGCTACATAGAGAAAGTATTTATGCAAAGTATCCGTGTTTCTTCCACAGGGATTGTAAAACAATAAATCTGTAGTTCTCAAGATTTGCAGTTAAAATAGTGGAATCACAGTAACACAGTGAAGAACAGAGTCACAGAAGTTTAGATAAGATCAGTAATGAAAGGCCAAGATGCATGGCTACCTCATGCTTCAGTCTGCCTGAGCATGGGGCTTGTTTGTGCTTCTGCTGTGAAAGGATGATATGATTTGTTTAGAACTTCCCTTATGCCTTGCTTTTCAGTTTAATGTGCTTGCTCTGAGTGAGGAAATTATGCTCCTTGTTCTTACATTAAAATAAATGAGTAATTTTAAAATAGAGAAATAAAAAAAAAATTTCTAGGGAAAACATTTACAATGTAAATCCCATTATAAGCACTATAGAAAGGTAGAAGCATACCAGCTCTTTCCCTTGTGGTTCCAAACATTAATTCCAGATCTTTCTGATGTACTGGAAAACGGATACGTAAATAAATCAATGTATATAAATATATATAAATAATGGTTGCAATGTTGTATGTGAGGAATAATCTTTACCCTATTAAATCCTTAGTGCTGCACAGTAAACTTCTGTTGCATGTGCAGTACCTTTCAATCTCCTTTTCCAAAGGAAGAAGCTGCAATGTTCATATTATTTTGTATGGTGATCATAGGAAAAAGTAAGCATACTTTTGGGCTGTATGTGAGAGCTGTTAGAGTTAAATCTGTGATTTCTAGTGTAGCATCCTGGTGTCAGTCATTAACAAATGGATGAGTATTTTTGTGCTCAGAAGAGAAAATGAAATGCTTATGATGTTTTTCCAAGTATCAGTGGGGAAGAACTAGTAGCAATTAGCACCATCTAATACTCTCTTTAGGAGTCTTAGTCAAAACACCAAAATCAGATAAGTATGGATTTAACTCTTTCTATTTGGGTGAGTGGAGCCTCCTTGTTAAATTACAGATTTATTGTCAGATTGCTGAGGGGTGACTTGCACTGCTGGTACAGAGCCTGGCTCAAAGTCTCACATTTTCTCTGTCTGCATCTGTGCAGTTGGACATAGTAACATGCAACACTTCAGAAGTTCCACACTCACACAATCCTTCACTAACAACAGAAGGTTTGTCAGACCTGAATTTGAAGTGTTTTAATGTATCAGTGTACTTGGATGTGTCAGGAGGTGCTGAGCCTCCTCTGACCTTTAGTATCCTGCCATTTCATCTTACAACTTGCACTGTGAGTATGGTTTCTAACCTGAGGGTTATAGATACCTGTTTTTATACAGTTAAAGCTTATTTCTAAAGAAAGTAGAAACAGCAATGTTGGTATAGGTTCTGGACATAGTTGAAACACAAAGATATTTCAGAGACCTCAACATACTATTTCCAGTCCAGTTCCAAGATGTGCAAAGACAAAGTGCTGGTAAATCCCTTACTCCTGTGGAGCAGTAAGATGCCTAACAAACTGGCTTGGGTGGGTCTTCCTGCTCATTCCAGCTCTGTCCACATCCCTGTTTTGATAGCAACTAAGAAAATTCTTCTAGATGGCCTCTTAAGGTAATTTAATTAATAGTTAAGAAACATGTTGAGGTTATGCAGAAACCAGAACCCAGAATCAAACTCAGAAAGATGCAAAAGATGGCACCAAGGAGACCAATACACTCTGGCAATAGTTTCAAAAATGAAATTTCCATATTGCTCAGGACAAAAAATGGTGTAAAAAATTCTGTAGAGTTGGTATTTTATCAGAAATTAAGTATTCCAATAAATAGGGCTAAAATAAAATTTCTAGATCTTTGCTTAGAATAATAAATTTTATTACATTCCCTCCCATGAGCTCATTAAAAAAAAAAGTTTTGACTAACAGAGACTGTGAGTTAAATGGAAAACCTGAGAGAGAAATTTGCTGCTGTTTCCAGTGTATGAAATGTGTTCCAAACTGAAGTAGAAAAATAAATTCGCTTAGAGGGGTTTCTGTGATAAATCTCTAGCTGAAATAAATGTTCACCTAACTGGCAGTAGGTACTTTTGCAGTGAAGGGAAATAAACTTTGGGAATATATTTTGTCTCTAATTACTATATCAGCCCACGTACCTCTGACAGCAGCAGAGAAATATGGTGAAAAGACTGTGGCTTATGGTTAAAGATGAACAAACATCAAATCACTGCAGTTTCTATAGTAAAGAGAAGTAGTAGGTAAAAGCAGAAAAATTATTTAGACAGGGGAAAATTATGTGGTGAAATGAGAGCCTGAAGAGGCAGAATGAGGGTTTTTTCAGACCTAAAGTTGGTAGTTCTGGAGGTATCCAGTATGCTGCATGGGCTGCAGCTAACAGTGCTGTGTGCTCCCTGCAACACAGCAGTTAGTGGTGAAATTATTGTTACTTTCAACAGTTTATCTAGCAAGATTTAAGCAAACGAGCAAACATACTATAATGGTAGCTTTTTAATATAAATATTGCATGAGATCCATACTTTTTTTGTCTAAAAATTTTGCACTTCCCATCTGGACGCTTTCAGTACCAAAATTGTTCACATTAACAAAAATCATTGGACAAATACTCAAAAATCAGTGGCTCCTCCAAACATGTGGAGCTGGTTGATTTTTTTTCCATTTTCCATTGCTTGCATACATTTGCTATTTAAAACATATGCTATTACAAACATGAAGATTGCATTTTTCTTTGTGGTTAAGATTTATTAAAGGTACACTGTTTATAAATACCAATTTCATAAGATAGATGAATTAATTTGCATGTTTTTCTTCTCATTCTTTCCTCCATCCTTCCTTCAGGAGCTCCATAGCAGAGCAAGTTTTAAGTAAATTATCTGCAATATACTCTGATTCAAACAAGATCAAAATGGCACAAAGGAATTGTTTCTGTTTTCACAGAAAGCCAGGTTTCAGCCAACAGGTTCACCTGTATGAAAAGTAGAAGTTAGCGGCAGAAAATATTTCAGTTATTGATGTTGAAAGTTAAAATGATGATGTTGAAAGTTAAAATATAAAGGAAAGCAGCTTTTCTTTATTCAGCACTGAGATTCTGGAGACCACATTGTTAGTTCCTATTTAAAACAGAAAGTAGTTCAATTAAACAGTTTAAAAGTTTTTGTCTTATGAATAATGTGAACAATCTTTTGTATGGTGGTTGACTTTGATATCTGGGGTTCAGCAAAAAATCCTTTCTGGGAAGTACTGTATTTTTTTCAGGAAAAATATCAAGTTGCAAACCCAAACTTAAGAGATCTACATGTAGCAGCTTAGCTTTTAAATCTAAAGGAGATGCCCTGCTAAAATATTTGCTCCAAACAAATGCGAAAAACAGAAATATTAATACTTTAATAGGTGTCAAAAATGCATTTGACAGAAACAAATTTGGAAGAAAATAATTAAATTTTTGAGAAATGAAGTGGATGTAATTATTCTAGCACAAAAATCTATAAGCTGAAATAAGAAATCACAATAATGATGATCAAGATTTTCATCATGATAATTACTATTCAGGTATTGATTTCATGAATTATTAAGTATTCTCCTAACCCATTTTCACCATTAAACTCACCAGCTCTTTGAACAGATACATAGATCTAGAATAAATATCCAAAAGCATGGAAAAAAATTTGATTTTTCCGGTGGAATTTTACAATGGAAATAGCAAGTGATTCAGTAAAATCTTGTTTATTGGCTAGGACAACTATATTTAAAATTTTAACATTATAGGTAAGATTGATGCAATTTAATTACACAGTTCTTAGTCATAGCTGATGATAGGACAGTACCTTATTTAAAGTTATTGCTTGCATGTACATTGTAATAAATTTAAAAGTGATCTGTATGATGAAAATCTGATATCATTTTTTATACTCTCAGATACAGAAGCTGCAAGTATGATATCCATTTAAATTGAAGATGGTCAAAATGAAGTATTATTTATAAACAGGAAGAATAAAAAAATTGTAGACTAGAGTCAGACCAGGTGTCGTAAAAGAAATAGCCAGGGGAGAAAATAAAGTTGAAATCTGACAGATCTTGAGCACCTATATAATTTCAGAACAACAAAGATTATGTCAAAATAGACTAGCTTATGTACAACTGCATGCTTTACTCAGTCTTTCCTTTATTTTGGGTCATCCTTAGTAAATACTGACTAAATACTTAATTAATCTTAATAAATACTGAGTTCCTGGTATCTTGTTACATTCATGGCACAATCTTTACAGAGCAGAATTTCTAGCAGAACTGAAGTTTATTAGGAGGTGTTAACAGTGCAAACCACAGCCAAAAAAGCCATGCTTATTCCTACACCTTATTTCATACTGACAAAGCATAAAAATGCGAATTGCAAATTGTTATTTGCTTGAACATTCATATGGGTTAGACTACAAGCTGGAGTTTGGGGGGGCTGTCATTTCTGACTTCTGCTTCAGTCGTTGCCAGATGTATGAATCGTATGCATAATAACATAATAATATGCTTTTAAATGTACAGCATATAGATGAGCTCAATCTGTCTAGGTAAAGTCAGTTTGCCTGGAGTATTGGGTCTCTTATGTTCCTTCTTGGAAGGAGCAAACTAAAATGAACATGATACCACTATTTTGGCTGCTGATTTCAAATGGTATGAGTTGATACCTCTGTGAAAACATGAAGCTTCAAATAAACAGAACTTGTGTTCTAGTAATACACAAGGAACAAAAAGATGAGCTACGTGTAGGTACACATTGCTGTTATATTGGCAGCTGATAGGAACATCAGATACCCACAAGTGAGTGTGAGAGTAAAGGATACAATTTTGTATTTTCCTTTTCTAACAGTATATGATTTCTCATGAGCTTTTTCATGAGGAATAATATTAAGACCTGGTCAGTAAAGTCTGTGATCATCTGCTCTTACAGATAACTCACTTCCAAAGAAATGTTCCTGAGGGGCTCTGGGAGTCAGCTGAATTCCTGATCATCCAGGAGCATGCAGATCAGTGCATGGAATATTTCTACCATGAACATTAAGCTTTAGAAATTGATTCAGACCATTCTTTTTCAGCCCAGGATTTTTACTTACTGCTGCAGATGGAACAAGGCATGGGAGAAAGATGTCAGTGAGGGCTGGTGATCAGATTCAATGTTAGAGGTGATTTCTAGTACTACGTAAGTGCCAACAGGGAGATGACCCCGTGTTACTCCCGTTCCCATCAGTCTCTCACTGTACCTCTAAACTGGAGAAGGAGCAAATCCTCTCAGGCTCCCTGAGCAAAACTCATGAGTTCCCCATCCCTGCCTGCTGTGTCCTGCAGAGATGGAGCCTGGGTCTCCAAAGCAAGCTGCACCACTTTCCAGGAAGTTCTTTGAACCTGATGCTAGGATGCTCAAACCCTAGCAAATGCTGAAGCACACACCTGCTGCTCAGCTTGCAGCAGCTGAATTGCTGCAGATGCTGTTCTCTTCACTGAACAGGATGAACCTCTTCCCTTCAGTCAGCGTGACTTCTTCTTGATCTTCTCATTTGTATGAATTGATGCTGGCACTAGACCTTTGTAGAGAGGGTTTGCATTTGTTTTGGTTTTTTAATTGGAGTCTCTCTTGGGTTTTTTATGTGGTTCTGTCCAATATGACATGCACAGTTTAGTGCCTCTGGAAGCTCAGGGACAAACAAATCTGATAGCTGAAAGAGAGGGTGCAGCTGTCAAAGTGCTTAGATAGTGTTTCCAAATTAAAGGCAGCATTCTTCCTGAATACTGGGATCTGGAGACTAAACTGAAGATACAACTATCATCTTTTGTAAAGGTACTTTCTCCTTGGAAATTTCATTGCTGTGTTGTGACAAAACCTACCCCTGGCACCAGCACTGGGAAAAGCAGTAGTGCTAGGCCTTGTCTCATTCTGCAGCTGCAGCATCTGTCACCAGATCATAAGCAGGTTTGCTCCCACTCATGAAGGTAATTTGTCAGAGTTCCTGTTTCAGTTACCACTTTGCTGAAGCTAAAGGTGTGCATGCCACAGACAGCATCTATCTAACCTAGACAGAGCAAAGAAGAGAGAATTTAGTGTAAAATTCAGTTAACTTATGGTGAACCTCACTTTCAGAGTCAGGCATGTCAGCCACATGTAGAACTGGTTTATATAGAACTGTTGCTTCCATAAAGCCTTTTGGTTTTGACTGCATATTACTTTCTAGACTTGGTCTTTAACCCATGCTAGTTGAAGCTTTTATTTTTTTGCCTAATAGATGCCCTTGCTGGAAAATTGCTACTCTGCTCACGTTGCAATACTGGAGAGATTGTGTATTCTTGAAAGTAAATAAAGCTTCTTGCTTTTTCTAAATGAGGGCCTGAGATTCTGCCTTGTGTAATACATCCTTTCATAGAGCACACTCTTAAGATCATCTGTTTTCTTTATTTTATTAGTTTCTGATAATTGTAATATCTCACAGAGTGGAAAAAGGGAGGAAAAACTGGAGCTTGCTTACTTTTTGCCATTTGTTTGTACCTAGTAGCATAATCACAATCAGTTTAATGAATGCAATGAGCTCCATAGTTTTCAAGGAATATGGAACAGATCAATGAAGGTAGTTGCAACCTAATCTGTATAACTTTTGGGTTTTTACCACTTGCAAACTGGGAGAAGGGAGGGAAGGCTGGCTAACCAAGTGTCTTAACTGAGATAAGAGATAAATGACTAGAAGTCTGTGTGCCTAATTAAGCTTCTATAAAAGCATGGAGCCTTGTGGCAGTAATTATTTTGCAGAACTATAGTCACTCAGATAATATTTTTTTCCTATTATTTGCATTTGTGTTTACATTTTCCCTGCATTTTTGTACTAAGTTGTAAAATATATAGAGGATAAGATTTTCTCTGCCTAAGTCTCCTAATTTATTCATGCTGTGTTTGCCTGAAGTAAATTGAGACATGATTCTTTGCTAAATTAATTTGACTTGTATGCAGAAGATAGTGAATATGTTTCATAGAAAATAGATCCCTCATTATTTACC
Source organism: Cisticola juncidis (assembly GCA_013400215.1). Lineage (NCBI taxonomy): Eukaryota > Metazoa > Chordata > Aves > Passeriformes > Cisticolidae > Cisticola > Cisticola juncidis. The sequence goes on along the minus strand of VXBR01012241.1, from coordinate 680,630 downwards.
TTCTTGCTTGGTTCTTTTTTCTCTATGAAGATATAATTTCTGTTCTGTGAGTTTTGCCATTAAAAATTTTGGATTGATATTTTACAACAAAAGTTATACAGAAAAGCCCTGATTTGTTTTATCACAGAGAAAATCCATTTTCGCTATGTAGATATTTGATCTTGGATGCTCAAAAATGTACCTCCCTTTTCTTTTCCGCTCTCCTCCTCCTAAAGCTTGAAAATTAAGTTCTAAGAGTGCATTGATAAATATTCTGCAGAAAAGATTACAGTCCCATCACTCTCAGGCCCCTGCTCAGCCCCTGTTAAAATTTGTTGTTTTGTTTGTTGCAGATGGGGAACCCAAGGGGATTTCACCACTACTCACCCTCGGCCTGTTGTCAAAGTAAAACTCTTTACAGAAAGCACCGGGGTGCTGGCACTTGAAGATAAGGAACTGGGAAGAGTGAGTATTATGTGCAGAGAAGAGAAGTATGTGAGAAATGATGAGTAGAAGTGTGAATATAGATAAAACATGCTGTAAAATGGTATAAGGCCTTCAGTACCATCCTGCTCTGCCGTGGCCTTATTAAACAGTGCTTTTTTTATATAAGGATGACTTTTACTAGTGTTTAGAATGTGGAAGGTTGACTTCAATTACCTTTCAGAAACTTACGTCAGGTATATCCATGGTGGTTCTGTTTCTCTTGTTTAAAACATTAATTTCTACATGACATATCAATGCTTTTAACTATCCAAATTAGGAGTGAAAGGGAGAGATGTAAGTCTTGGCATTTAATAAATGTAGCAAACAATGGGGGAAAGGAAAGGAAGGACTTCAGTGGCAGAAGGATGGAGGAGAATAGGAGAGGAGTGAGGGATAATATGTCAGAGTAAAATAAGAGCTTATTCTTGTACTCCATGAACTTTTCCTCCATTTTCCTGTTTTCCCTGTCTTGATAATCTGATATTGGCTCAGTTAGTGAGAGGAAGGTGCTAAATAATGCCAAGGTCATGGGTTCAATTGCCATATGGGCCATCCACTTAATAGCTGGACTCGATTCTTCTGATCCCTTCCAACTCAGACTAGTCTGCAAATTCTGTAAATTTATCCTTCTTAGGCCAAAATCAAGAGCTAGAAAATGCAATGTATCATAGAAAGAAGAGGGTAGGGTGAATGAAGGAGAGAGGGTCTGCAAATCTCTGCCTCTTCTGTTGAAATTTTCCCCTCTGACATGTAGCACATGGAAGACAGCTCACATTTTAATGCTCAGTTCTACAGTCAGAGTCTTGGCTGTTTCTCATTCAAGCAAGGACAACTTGTTGGAAAGAGCAGGGCTCTTCTGCACTTTGTGTCCTCTGAGCACAGGTGATTATGGAAAGACACATTCTCCCATACATTGTGTCACTTGTTAAGGTCAGGACTGTATCTCCAGGATTACTTCTTCTTGACTCATCTCATATCCTTCTAAGAGGCTTCCAAGGTCACTTGATCAAGGTGTAGGTGGAATCTGCATGGGTTAGGTTCCCATGGGGCACCCTGGCAAGAGCCAGGCAGGCAGTGTGACAGGAGCCACAGGTGTGAAACTGAGCAAAGCAGAGTCACCAATATCTGTATTCAGAATGATGTGGAATAGCAAATAGTACCCAGGCGATGCCTAGGTACTGCTTTTCTATTTGATAATATAGACTGCAAAGATGTGGTTAACTGAAAGGAAGTAATACTTGTTATGTCGCTCGTCAGAGATGGCTGTCTTCCTCCAAAAATACCAATAAATCCACTTGTGAATCCCAAGAGAAGATTTTGCTTGCTGCACGGTATCCTTCTGGCTTCCTGCTGACCACTTTCAAACAAAAATCTTAAATCTTTATTGTCTGTTCTTCACAAACTGGAGTACAGCTGGGCAAATTCAGTTTTTCACTGAAATTAAAAACAGAGATGTGTGCTGTACAAAAGGGGAAAGGATGTTATTTGTATTTGGCTTCTGCAGAACATGAGTTTCTGGAGCAGTCTGTGTCTGTGTTTGTGCAGACCTCTACAAACAGTGAACTGAACTCCTGACTTTAACTTCTAGAAAGTGAAGCAGACTGCATCTTTGAAGCTAAACTTATTCTAATAGGGAAATTTTTAAAACTTACTTTAGTAAATATCTTTGAAATGTGTAGTACAGATTTTTTGTGGTTGATACTGATCTGGCCACTTGACTAATTTCTTTATGTGCATACAGAAGGCAGAATTGATGTTTGCATTTGTATGCAAATATTTGCGTTTGCAACAGCTGAGAAAGTGTGAAGAAGCCTTCAGAGTTTGGTGTAACTACTTCTGAAAAGTCAGCCTGGTGCTTTCTGAAACACAGGCATCTGACACCACTTTTGCTTGTTCAGTACTTTGTGTATAAAGATGTTCAAACCTAGTAATTCAAAGTGGCAGCCCTTGTGTGTGCTTAGCACACATGTGGATACAATGTGAGAGCAGCAGGTGGTGTTTGATTGCTGATACTTTTTGAATGTAAGAATATTTCAGCCTTGTTGCTCTGACTATTCAATTAAAAGAGAACTATTGTCTCGCAGCCTGCTTGTCACAATCAGCTGCAACCAGCAATAATTAGCAGACCAGCTATGCTTTTTGGTTTTGGTTTTGTTTTTTTTTTCTTTTAATGCTGTTTCTCTGTGTTTGATTTAAAATGATAAAATAGCGGTACTGGCTAGGTACATATACTCTCACAGGATTGATGGGTTTCTGAATGTCGACTGCACTGGGCATGTTGTTTATCTTCTGTGCCAAATTCAAAGAGCCCCTGAGCAGGGACAGTTTCATTCTGTGACTGTTAATTTAAAGCCTGCCATCCTGGGGATTGTGTTTCTCCATCACACTTTGAAATAACTGAGGTTTCTCAGGCCTGAGTTCTTCTGTCTTTCTTTTTTAAGTTTGGAAAATTATAAGAGATTGTTTCTACTCCTGCTTTGTCTCTTTGTCTCTGCCCCCCAAGCAGTCTGCCTGTCAGCACTCTGTGATGTCTTGAGTTTTATTGTTTCTGTTTTAACAGGGGGGTTCTCAGCAGCTTCTTTGAGAATGCCTCTCATTGAAAATACTTGAGATACTTTGCATTCAGGTTTTGTCTCTCTCAGATGTGGGGAGAGGCTCTTTGGGAAGGATTCAAAGACTACTTTTGTCAGTTGCTAAGACCTGCTAGAGTAAGTGTTCAGCCAGCACCATCAAGAGAGGTTGATTGTATAAGTTGTGAAGTCTTCCCAGTTGTTTCTCATCAGCAGTACTCTAGATAGCTCTCTCACTGTGTGCCTATTCAGTATCTCTGTTGATTTTTGTTTCTTTTTAATCGTGTTACCCAAAGCCTTGTCTTGGTGTTTCAGCTGTAATGCAATCATAGCCAAAAAGCAAGAGATCACTCAATAGATGACATGATAGAACTTGCATAGAAAACTCATAAACTCCCTTGGTGACCAAGCTCTTATTAGCCAATTCTTTAGGGGTTCCCAAGGTGATAACTATTCTGAGGGAATTACTCTTAAGAGAGACATCTCCTTTTCCCCTTTCTACCTCCAATTTTGAGCCTCTTCTTGAACTTCTTTTTCTTCACCTTCCTGCAGCAGGGTGTCATGACTTAATGCCAGGGAAGGTGATTGCAATGCTGTGCTTGGCAGGCTGTTGCTAGGGCATGCAGTGGAACTTGTCACACTGACAGCAGCTTCTGGCTTTGTGACATCAGCCAGTTTTTGTGCAAGGAGCTGACATAACACAGAGCAGCTCCAAACTTTCAAGTTAGGGCACAAGGTATCTTGAGAAGAGTCAGTAGACATTTCTATCAAAACCAGGTGTCCCATAAGTGAGGCTGTGGGCAGAGTTACACAAACATAACATTGAAGGGTTTCTCTAGTCCTCTGTTTCATATCCCAAAGTAGTTTCAATGGTTTTTGTTCTAGAACTACTTTCAAACCAGTGAAACAGCATATTTAACTAGGATATTTGTTTAGAGGATGACCAGAAGCATAAATTTGCATGTGCCCAATAATAATGGATACTTACTTTATAACTTAAATTTTGCCTATCTTCTCTGTTTGCACTGACATCTTTCCAAATTGCTGCATTTTAAAACATGGAAGAAAATCTTTATATTGTATTAATTAGTCCTGTTGCATGATGAAAGCTTCAACAAATGCAGCTGATGGACTGTGTGATTTTATGTGTCAGACACTGGTTGTTTTTCATAGCTTCAAATAATCACAAATTGAGTTAGAAGTGTCTCTTGTAGAGCATGGGAGTTAGAGAGCTTGGTTTCTCTAACAAGTTCATTGTAGAATTTGTTGCATGACTAGGACTGTGTTGTTTATTCTGAGCAGACCTCACAAAGCTTTTTATGATTAAGACCACATGATTTGTATTAAGTTCTCAACTGTTTGTAACTTAACCAGACCTTGAGATATGAGGTTAAAGTTTTTCATCTTACATGTGGAATAAGATAAAATAAGGAAATGCACTTTTGCTCAGCAGAAAAAAACCAGCATTTGTAGCACCATTCATATTCTGAAAGAGCACATCAGGCATGAGAACATTTGTCTCAAAAATTTTCTAGCTTTCCTGTTGGAGACTGTAGAGTTTGAAGAGAGGATAGGAAGCTGGATTCCAGAAGCAGGAGCAACTCCCTGGGATATCAGGGCACAGGGCAGGATTGGGAGACACCAGGACAGTCTCATGCATCGGGAGCCTCCCTGGGGATGGGGCTAGGCTGAGGTTTGGTTGGCTCTCTGAAGATAGCCCAGGCTGCATTATGAAGAGGAGACTGTAGGTAGGCTGCATCTTTCTTTTTTTTTTATGGTTGTGTAATGTGGTTGAAAGTGAGATAACGATTTGCTGTAACAGCATGCTGAACATCACCTGCCTCTTTAGCCAGAGCATTAAGATGCAGATCTTCTTAACTGTCATCTGTTTTGCTTGTGACAGTGAGCCAAAACTCAACATAGTTGGCTCAGAATTACCATGATTACCAAGATTTGGTGGTGAGAGTCTGAGATCTTAAAATGTGTCATAGATCATCCCAACTTGAAAAATCTCTCATCTCACATACTTGGGTCAGAAGTGTGAGTGACTCCATTGCTTGGGTTCAACTCTTTAATATCATGGGTTTTGGTGGAGGTAGGGGACTAGGAAGCATCCAGAATGTGAGGACACAAGTTGGCTGAAACTCAGCCACAAGTGTCAGGTGGCCAAAAATGTAGAGAATACTTTGACTTATGATTTTTCTCAAGGTGCTTACAGCTTGCTAGTCTGTTTGCCTCTTGCCTTCATTAGTCCCTTTTGAAGGCTGCATATTCTTTCGACAACAGGCCAACTGGTAGCCAGGAATGGTTAGCTTGAGTGCTTTACCTCAGCATGGGAGTACCAGTAGAAGATACTTCTGCATAGCACTTTTGACTCTGAACCTTTTGCTCAGTTATGTTTTCAAGCAGGAATGTCCCCACTCTGGTTTGTTCAGGCTTTTAAAGTACTTTGGACAACTCAACCTTTCTTTCACACCTTTAAAAGAAGATATGATCAATGTGCCAAAACCAGAATTAATAGTTGCTTGTCTGGATTGATTTTTTTGCTCAAGTGTACTCAAATTAACTTCTTCTATTGTGATCCAGCTGGGGACTTAAATAAATAATGGAATCACAAAAATGGTGGTTAGTTTAGTTGTCAAATTATATTAGCTTCAATGTCTTTATACCTATCGTCTTTTAAGCCCAAGAGAGAAATATTTTCAGTCACAACTAGGGAACAGTATTTTGAAAATATCACTTTGCACAAATGCCTACAAGTGTTGTTCTATAATATTTAAAATTTCTGTGTTTCTTTTACATGCAGATGAGGAGAGACATAAAGTGAACTTGACACTTTTTCAGTTACAGTGTGGTCTGAGGAAATGTAATGCTAGATATGATTGGAATACGTGGTCAAGTATTTTTAATGTTTATGAGACAATTGAATTTACTGAATTATCTCAACCTACACTGTTCTAATACTATTAATTTGCCTTAAATGAGTTGAAACAATGCAATGCGCTGCAGCTGTGTTTGCTGTGTACCTTTCCTATCATTAGTACTTCATTATGCTTTTTAATGTAGTTTAGCAGTTAGTATAATTATGGTAAACAAATTCCTATACTAAAAATTCATAATTCTCTGTGCTGCTGATCAGTAACTACCATGGTGATATCCACAGGTACATGAACAATAAAATAAATCCAAATAAAATAATGCTTCAGAAATATATGATATAGTACAGAAATATATGAGGCAGTAGGAATTCTATGAAATTTATAAAAGTTTTAGTCACAGAGAGGGTATCCTCTAGATGACTGTTATATCTGCCAGAGAAGACATTTGAGTTGATACCATTTTATTTTTTTAAAGTAGATTATAAAACAATCAGAGGATTTAAATCCTTAAGCAGGAAGATTTAAATCCTTAAGCAGTGCTAAAAGGAAATCTGAGACAGAATAACCTCAAGAAGTTTCTCCATGGACAATGGCAATGACCTCACATTGCAGTGTTCCATAGTGGAGAGAATGCTTTTCATAGAAATGTCAGCAATTTTTTCTTTTCTTATCAAGGAGAAGCTGCTAAGTGTTTTGGTCTCAATGATTTCGTGGGAGCTTGCAGCTTGTGCCACCTGATGCTGGGTACACAGTAGCTATCATTGCCCTTGAGGGCAATATCAGTATGAAGGTTATTGCAAAGATATTTAATGCCTGTCAAATGCTTTATGTGTTTGTGTGTAACAAAAAGTTTGGTTACAAAGTTCTTTCAAGCTCTCATTGTTTAAAGCTGGAAGGCATCACAAAGTGTAATACAAACTCAGCATAGTGCATACCTAAATAACCTGACAGATTCTTATTCTTTGTGAGAGCTTTGAAATTGAAGCTTCATAGTACTCCTTTAAAAATTCAGAAAAGGAATTGTCAGTCCCACAGATATAAATCAATTATACTCTTATCTGCTTTTATTTTCATCAGCCTTCTAAAAACTCAGGAGGTTGACAGGAGAAAGATGTCACTTGAGATGCATGAGCTGTAATAAGCTGTTACAGGACAACAGGAACTGCAGACTGTAGCAAAGGAAAAATTCTTAGCATCACCTACAGTCCTGTGTGAATTCCTAGTGAATAAATGAAAGGAATGTATAATAATTCTGTTTATATAATCTCGCAGTTAAACGGATAAATAAAATAAAAAGAATTTTCCCTTTGATACATCAGAATGCAAAGGTTGCCACAGTCATAATGTTTTTAAATGTAATTTGAGGAATGCATTTTACTCAGAATGAAAACCAGAAAGAAGGAGTAAGCTCTGTTATAAATAGCAGTCTCTGTGCATTTGCAAAAAGAAAAAAAGTAACCTCCTGGTTTGCTAAAATCAGAATATACTGATTCTTCTGCTATCACTTTAAAAGGTACTGAATGTACTCAATAGATCTGACAGATTAATTCTTCCACTGGTTTTACAAAGGTTGCATGTTTGATTAGGAGTGATGCATCATATTTCTCTGCTTGACTGGAGCTCCTGATATTAACAGGATGCAGGAAAGTGCTTCTGCAAAATATTGAGATGAGAGGCTGAAGGCCTTCCACTTACACCACTTTCAGATGATTAGATCTGAATGACACTGTTGCAATATTTTTTTGCTTAATAACATCTGGTAGATTTATACTGCTTATACTACTCAAATCTTTAATTCAACCTTCATAGTAACACAGCAGACAATAAATTGTGTTTTAGATATATGACACAAGTACTATGTGTAAGAAATTAACTTGATAGGTAGCATAATGATTAATTTTATTTCTCAAGAAATGAAACATGTGAAGAATGATGCTTTTTATAGTGTTGTTACTTTTGAAATTATAACAGTAATTCATAGTAATTGTAATACAAAACTCACAGAATGTTATTAAAGTCTCCCAAGTAGTATGTTTAGAATACTTCAGAGTCTAAATTCTAATACTTTAGAATACTTCAGTCTAGATTCAAAAGTAGTGCTTATAATAAGAACGAAAGGGAAATTATATTTCAGCATCATTTAACTGCTGAACGTGTCACTGTGAGTAAGGATTTGATGAAGCAGTAATTTTTAATTGTACTGGCTATAAACAGATACATTTTTTGGATGGTAAACAAATATTTAATAAATTGTGATTAACACTAATCTAAAATTACTTGTTAATAAAACTTCTAAGAAATTTATATAAATGTTTAAAAAGATAAATATTTAAAATTCAAGTGTTTGAGGGTTTTGTGTCTATTACTGTAGATTAAACAGAAGGTTTGTGTCATATCATGTGAACTGGACAAGTATCTTACATTTATTATATTCCATTTGCAGCTAAGGTGCTTTGAAATTCATTTACAATTTCTATGTTTTTTTTACTAAAAGCGACTTTTATTAATGCTATTGTTCAAAAATTGGAGACAGTAACAAGACATATACCTTGGTTATCTTCTCTTAAAGCAATGCCACTACTGAGGGCTGATCCATTGCATAATGCTACAGCAAATTGCTTCAAAAGGGTGTTTCCAGCAGAGCACTGAATAATGTAAAAGTTTAGGTTCCTATTTAATTGTACATGACCCTTTTGAAATGCCAACTGTTCCTTAAAAAAAAAAGGTAATTCAGATGTATTAACAGGAGGAAATTTTATTAGCTTGTAATATGAAAATTCCCATTTGTAAGAGAAGGAAGGAGTTAATTTTGGAAATTGTTCTGTTACAATGAGATTGAGTCAACAGGTTTATTAGATTTAGGAAATCCTTTTTAGTCATCTTTCATATTGGAGGAGATGCAACAAGAATCTTAACTGCTTAGGTGTTTCCATTTAAAACTACAAGCAGTTTTTCTTTTCATTACTTGCAGGTTGTGTTATATCCAACGTCCAATAGCCCAAAGTCTCCTGATCTGCATAAAATGATAGTTCCCAAAAACAGCCAAGACAATGACCTGAAAATTAAACTGGCAGTGAGAATGGATAAACCACCTCACATGAAGCACTGTGGGTAAGTGTCAATTTCCTGGCTGTCTCTATTTTATTATTTTGTCTCACCGTGTCTGTGTTTTAACAAAGTGTTTCTAAAATCATAAAGTTCATAAAATATTATAATGTCTAAACCATTTCCTATAGTATGGTATTGTGTTATATCTTCATTTTATACCAAAGATTTAGAGTGGTCTGAAATGAGTAACATTCATTTCAGATGTTCAGTGATGTGTAAAGACAGATGACAAGCTATATCTGAAATGCAGAACTAAGAGTACACTCTCACTTAGATACTGGTTTTGAGTGTTACAATTTATGGCACTTTGTTACAAAATATTTAGAAGAAACATATTTTTCCATTAAAATAAGATTAATTATATACCTGAATATAGTGGTATTTCCCACATAGTGTCCCCCTCTCCATCTGCTGTATGGTCTTTCTCTTGAAAAAAATTCATGTATGAATGCTAGGTTAGGGATGGTTTTCTGTCTAACACAGAAACTATGTGGAACAGATAATTCATGAAGGCAGCCCCTTCAACTGCCACCACTATTCCTCAGCCCACCTGCAAAAAAAGATAGTGTTGCTGACAGTAAGCAAGTTGGTATCTTTTGTTATAAAGCAATCACAAAGAATCAATGTACCATTCATGCTATTTAGGTTTCTTTTTAGTCTCCTCCTGCTTGTATCCTTCCTACTGTACCCAGGCAGCAATTGCCAAAATTTTCTTTCTTTAAGAAAACAACCAAACTGACTTAAGTTTTGTCAAAGTGCTAATCAGTTAGGCTCAAATTTCCCAGGTATCAATCTTATCCCTCATTTTGGTTTTGTGAAACTTAGACACAAATAATTGGAACTGTAACAATTGACTTGCTGGATGGAGACCTGTGGGTGGTGAACTGTGAGGGAGGAGAGGGAAACCAATCTAGGAGTCAGCGGGGGAACTGGAGCTACTGTGCTTGGAGACTGGAACTGAGACAAGAAAACTTCAAAGCAGGGCAGCAAATACATAAGGGAAATGGGATAACGTGGCAGGGGAGAGCAGGAAGACTCAGCTGACATGAATAAGTTGGAGTAGAGAGGAGCTGGAGAGGAGAGCTAAGTTTGTCTGTACTAAAGCATGATGCTCTCCTGTGAGTCCCACCTTGTGCCCCATTCACTTGCAGTCACCAAACACCTCTGAAATGGTTTTGATGGTAGCACACCTTTGTCTAGCTCCAGCCCAGTAGTGTGGCTTCAGTTTCCTGCTGCTGGAAGGTATTCAGGCTGCTGCAGTAGTGCAGGGTGCAGGGAGGCATGGTGTTTGCTGCCCGCCCTCTTCAGCAGCCTTGTCAAAAGGCACCCATGGAGGCAGGCTGACTTAAACCACATCAGCAAAGAGTGATGTGCAATAGATTCACCTGCACATGACCTGATTCCATTGTAAACTTCACCCTAAACACATCAGGGGTGTTGTGCTGCCATGCACTTATCCCAGGCAATGACTAGGAGGAGTTCCCATTTTTGATCAGGTCACTGATAATGTTGAGGTCATGCTGTCTGCAACCCCTATTACAGTATAATGTGCAACTGAATCCAGCAACAGGGAGAAAGCTCCAGTGTTTCCTCTTATCATGCTCCTGTGTTTCCCCAGAGGCTGTCTTGGCAAGGAACTGTTCTTCTTTGTTCTTCAGAAGATCTTCCTAACTCCCCCAGTTCAGCCTTCCATACTGTTTTATATCACTAGTCTTGTCTGACCATTAAAGAACTCACTCAAATATTGTTGTCAATAATTTAGTTCAACCATCATCCCTTTTGTCTGCTGCTGATGGTTTCTTCCTCAGATTGATTCTGAATACTCATCTCCTGGCACTGTGATTTACTTCTACATTTTACTTTAGGGTCTCTGCTCTGACTATTCTCCAGGCATATACTGTAGTCATTCCCACCAAAAATGTTCTAGGTCAGTCACAATTTCCTTTTCTTTATTGCTATTAGCTATAATGATTACTACCTAGACACTTGTTAAGGAAAGTTTGGGCACCAACATATCTGTGGACTTCTCCACTATTAATATATGTGAAATTAAATAAAAACTTAATAATTCCTTCAATAGTCGTTGAAGAGCTTGATGAGGTACAGTAGGAAACACTGAAGTTGCAATAAGAGGAAGGAAAAAGTTGTTTATTTGGAGGGAAAAGAACACCTGCAAGTAGAATTGTTAGTGTTTACAGTCAGGAACTATTAATGTTATGAAGAGCCATCATCTAGGCACTCCCTGCAGCCTTTTATTGACTTGCTGGGTAAATATAAGTATTAAGTGGTCATTTGCTGGTTTTTTTTTCAAGAGGAATTCCCACCTGCTTCAATATATGTATTAAATCTGCTGTGGTTCTGAATTGATACTGTGTTATCAGGGAAACCTGCATTTGTAAAGGGACTGGAAACGTGATGAATGATGGGCAGTATCATCATAAAGGCAAAAGAATATTTTGAAGTTAAAATAGTTGAGGATTGCTTGGAAGAAACTGGCTTTTATCTCCATTTGTGCTGCATAGAAGGACTTCCTTGTAAGACACTGAAATGTTTCCATATATAGTAACTGATGATATGCTGTTTCCTGTGTCCAGTTGGATAAACTGGAATCTGATTTTGGAGAGGTGCATGCCAATCACAGGTATTAGCTGAAGTCAGTGGAAATGGGGCTTTTAATAGTCATTGTGCTGTTCAAGTCCAAATATCCTAAAAATTAATATGTGAAGCCCAAAACCTTTAGTATTGCAATTGTCCTGTTATCCAGGGAAAATAGTACCATGTCCCAGGATCATACACTTATGAAGGTGAATCTAGGGAAGCATCTGGAACTCTGGAGGAGCTGAGGGAGGGGAGGCATTGTCACTTGGCTGAGCCAAAGGCTTGTGCTCTGCTGAGCATGGCTGTAACAGTGCCAGGCTCTGCAATAACATGGAAACTCCTGCACAATATGGAAACTGGAGCCTCTCTGTAAAGCAGTGTTTGCATAAAACATAACGAAGGAGACCATAGGATAAAATCAAGTACTGAAGAGCTCAAAGGCAGCTGCTGCTATCCTGAAAGAAAATGACAGAGAGATTTTTCTCAATGTTTATTTATTTTATTTTATTTTTGTTTGGTTTGGGGTTCTTTTTGTTTGTTTTATTTTGTTGTTAGAATTTTGTCATCTATTTAAATGCAGTGTCATAGAGTACACAAAAGGAACAGATATAAAAGGATGATAGAATGTGATCGTCCTTTCTCCTGGAATTTTGTCATGTCAGCAAGCTGAATTTTACAACCTTTATAACAGACTTCTAGTGTAGTTAGTGTGTTCAACCTAGCTAATTTCTAATTCTAATTTATAATTTCTAATTAGAAATTCAAGAATTTCTAATTCTTCATTGTATTTTTCAGAAGCATCTCATGCTTTGTCCTTAACCAATGTTTGAACTAGATAGGTTATATTTTCTGTATGTCAGAGTAAAACTAACACACAAGATTCATATGTTTCTCATAGCAAAAGAAGGCAATCTGTTGGCATTAAATAATGTTTTTCTCAAAATTTATTCAGAGTTGAATTCAATTGCAGAAGGAGGGGTTTTAGTAGATTATCTAAGATAATTATGGTAAGAGACAGTTTTTTAAGATATGGGAACTGTGCCCCAATATCTCAGGTTCTGCAGGGCTTGCAAAACCCACAGTCCCAATCTAATGGGGGTTTTCAATTTTACCTCTTCGGTAAAGTTTTTAAGGCTGACTTTACTTACTAATACATGAGATAAGGTGGAAGACTTCAAAACTTGTCTTGCATTTATGCTTCAAGAATATTCAATTCTACGAATTATACTGTCTTGTACTAAAGTAATAAATAGTATTCTGGACTGCAGCACTTTCAAATCATGTTCTGGCTTTGATTTCCACAATCATAACCAAAAATTATATTTTAAATTAGATTATAAAGCTGAGATTTTTAATTATGAATTGTAACCTTTCTAAGAGCAAGAATTAAAAATCTTTATAACTGAACACTACTGTGAATCTCAATTGCAGTTCATTTGTACTTCTCAAAAAAAGAGCTTTATTTTTATGTTGACACATTCATACAGTTAATCTACTGTTACTCCACTAATATGACTTTTTAAAAAATATTGATCAAAGAAACAATTCATGTTCTTTCAATGTATTCTGTTACATGCTTTAAAAAATGGGTTACAATTATAACCGCTATTATACGTCTTACAGTAAACATAATCTTATTACTTATTTTACATTTTTATTTTTATTCTTGCATGAAAGGCTCTCAAAGTGGGAATTAACTTGACTGAACTATAACCATTATTTTGTATCTAAATCCTGTCAATACCTTACAAGACAAAGCATTCACAGCTGGTCTGAGTAGTGACAAGGTAAATATCCCTCATTAATGGGCATTTGTAGAACAGTTCCAATTATTGACAATTCGTGATAGTCCAGATTCCTTTCTCATCATTTGTATTGTATTTGCTTTCTCACAGAATGTGTAACTTTTCCCTTGTCTAAAATAATGAGCACATACCAGATACATTAAAATCTTTATTTAGTAAAGCAAACATCCATACAAAAGGAATTTTTTTTCTAACATTTCTAATATTTTTTTCTGTTACAGTCTTGAATCTAAAACAAATCATCAGAGGAAAGAAGTAAAAATTGAGCTGAAAAATGCCTCTGTAAAATGCTAAAAGTGTGTTTCTATCTGTTGAGTTACAATAGCAGCATTAGGGAGATGCTGTTTGCTTCAGGAAGGCTCAGTTGAATCTCCTTAATTCCTAATTATATTAGGGTTGAAAACCCCAGCAGGACAGGTTAATTGACTCAAGATATGTGGGTTACTCTAAATATCTTCTCTAATGCAGGAGGGTTTTTTGATGTGCCTTTGCACATCTGTGTGCATTTAAATAATGCATTATTTTAAAATGTAGATCGTGGGCCTTTTGAGTTGTATCTTAGCATAGCCTAGTGGTTACTAAAGGATATTATTCTATTGCTTCCAGTCTAGAAATAAAAAAAGGAATCCTGAGATTTCTTTTTGAAGTTTGCTTTAAACTAATTAGTAATGCTCAGTGGTCTTATCACAAAAAAAAAAAGAATAATAAATACTAAAGTAAAATAAAATTCTTACTAATTAAACAGCCTGAACAGGGCTATATTACTAAGTGGTAGTATTGGGTTTGACTTCCAAAGTAAAACATTTCAGCCTCACTCTTGCCCTGAACTTTTCCCAAGATTTGAAGGGCAAAATTAATTCTTTTATGTTCTGCTCTGCTTTCTACTATGATGTGTTGCTTATAGAAATTATATACCTTTAATTTCTTAAATTTTTGTATTTGGAATAAACATTTTACAAGCACTTAGAATTTTCTCTCTGTCTCTCATCTATAAAGAAAATATTTTGGTGACTTCTTTAAAATTGTAGTCTCCATAATAATAAAGATTCTGTGTGAAATTATTTTTCTGTCAAAACTTATTGATGTTTTGGGTTCTACTTTGTAATTTTTTTGTTTATAATTGTATTTTGAGAATATTAAGATCACCATTAATTTGCTAGCATTTTAAATTTGTCTCTCTTTTGCACTTGAAATTGTCTAAGATGTTCTTAGGAGAGCATTTATAACCAGTAAATATAGCCACTGGTTCCTGAATGTGACTGAAGAATCACATTTCTCCTCCTGCTGCTATAGTTTCAGAACTAATGGAACTCTGTGAGACAAATGCTCTGGTTAGCAGTCTTCTAAAATGCAGAATTAGAGGATAAGTAATTTTTTCCTCTCATTTTTATGACACTTGTCACCCATCCTTTGAGAGGAAGGTGCGTGTAATCTGGTTTGCAGCTGAGTGAAAAGAAGCGTAGGAATAAACAGAGATCACCCAAGGTCACAGGCAATTTGGTGACAAAGCTGAGGATGGCACTGGGGACTGCTGGCTTCTCCGTGGTAGGGGCTGTGGTGTGCCTGTCACTTGGATAAACTGCAGTCGTTGCTGCTGCTGAGCTCATAACTCAGCTGAGAGGAGCCTCGGGGGCACTGAAGGCAGCCAGAATGAGGGTGGTGCCAGCTCCTACGGGCTGTTTGTCCATGGTCACCTGGCAAAGAAGAGCAGGGCAAGAAACAGAATTACCTTTATAACCTGAAGATGTGTAATCTGGGTTTGTTCTGAAGATGAGCTCTGCTCCCACTGTCATTATTTCAGAAAAATATGCAAGGTGAATACATTGAAACTACTCTCAATTCTTTGTTACATGTACAGATAAAGATGTCAGGAATACAATCACACTTCTCTTAGCAAGTGCTGCAAGTTCCTTGTCAGATAAGCCTTTATCATTTGAAATGTGTCAGTCCTTAGTCTCTGGGCCAAAACATAAATATGTCAGAATAACTAAAGATTTTGTTTTACCAACAGTAAAAAGATGAAAAAGAAAGATTTTTTTTTTGTAATTTAAAACTTCAAGTTTAATTTTTCTTAAATGAATAGAGGTAGAGTGGCTTCAAAGTGAAGGAAAATGTTGGAAACCTACAATAATACTTTGGATGTTTCCAACTTCTTAGAAAATCCTTATTAATGCTTGGTATTATGTGATAATATGAAGCATAGACTTCTTCAATTAGTCCTATTTTCTATGAGATAAAACTTTATATATTGGTTTTCAACAGATACCGAAAATATGTTTCTGCTTAATGTTTTTGTCTTCCAAAAGCAAGAGCAGATTATCTGAGTGATTCATTTAGCTTTTTCATTTCTCATCAACATAGCATAATTTCCTGAACCAAAAGTAAAAATACTCACTTACCTACCTACAGAATTTCTTCATCTGCATATGTAAACTCTTCTGGATCCCTTTATAGTATTTGATTCATTTTTCTAAGTTTGTGTGCTGCCTGTCTGGTTGTAAGCATAAAGCCGGCATAGTAGCACCATCTAGCTTTCTGTTTGCTGCTGTTGCATTTCTTCTTAGAAAAGGGGAGCAGAGCAATGTCTTCAGCTACTGCCTGAGAGAGCAAACTTCTCCCTTGTCCTTTCGCAGAATGCTTACTTTTTGGTTTGGGAATGTCAAGATCAGGAAGCATAGGAAAAGTCAGATGGAAGCTGTTGAGTTTGAATTTCACAAGCTTTACATTACAGCAGATAGTTTGGAATTCTTTTCTGATCCTTTAATCATATGGCCTCACTATAGCAGCCACAAAATTTAGGTGTTCAGGCTATGTAAGCATTCTCTCACTTTTCTCAAAGCAGTTACTAGGTAGGGTGGGAAACGTTGAGGCATCAGTGCTACACTGGCAATTGAAAAACAGAAAAGGTGCACTGGAAGTAGTAAGGTCAACTTTTCTCGATATATATTTACTAGTATGAGTTACAAGGCAAACAAACAACAATAACTATTGGCATTAACAACAAAACAGAACTAGGAACCTCGTGACAGCCTTCTAGGCCGAGATGGGAAGGGATGGAGGAGAGGCCTTGCTTATGAAACCCCAGGGTACTCTGATCCCAATGGCCAGAGCTTTGGCCGCTTCTTTTGTTTTCCTGAAGTACTCATAAGTATCCAGTAGTTAGTTTCTTAGCAACTTATGGGAAAAAAATTCTTTTTTACTTATAGAAGAAACAAATCCAACCCATCAACAACCTAGCATGACAATCTCAGGTTTGATCAAGACAAGCACTGTAGCTGTAGGTGGCTCTGTAGTGCTGAAGCAAACTGTATTAATGCAAGGTTTTTACCGCTGATAAAAGATATGTTGTGTGGCTGATGAAATAGGCTTTATTTGAAATTCAAACACAGTGGACTGTGAAGAAGAAAAGTGAGGTTGGTAAAAAAAACGTGATCAGTACCTAAGTATGCAGCACAGCAAATACCACTGTGTATTCAGGAATGCCTGCTCCTAACTTTACATCAAGGTGTGCCAAAGTGTTATTTAACATCCAGCACCAAAAATCTATGTGTAAAGCATATTTTCTTTACTCAGTGAAAAATCCTGAAGAAGGATATGTCACAAACTGCTATGAAAATATCCTGGCTGCAAACTTCAGAATGTTTCTCTAAATGTAGCCACTGCTGAACACCATATACTGGCATGGTTGATCTGTAAGTTAACAACAGCATGAAGTTAACACGATTCTTTTGAAACCATGAGAGCTTTTCAAGAAAACTTTTAAAGAGGATATAATCTTTCTTTCCAAGAGTAAATCACAGACAGTTGTGGACTGAAGATCCAAGACCCTGATACCCTGAAGACAAGTGCGTGAATATCCCTTTCTGCAAGATAAAACTCCTAAGTCCCAGCACAAAGCCCAAGTATTTCAAGGACTTCCAACATTTTGAATGAGACTACTGAGAAACTAATAGAAAATTTAAAAAATAAAACAGTGGATTTATATTTCTTCAGAAATATTGGTCAAATTTTGGCCCATAATTAAGAAACAATTTAAATTGGATGCAAAAGCAATGGTGTATATTTTTTATTTTGTCGCAGGGTCAAAAATGTCCTTCATGTTGGTATAACTATCTTTCGCTAAATTCTGACAAACCTATTCTCATTTTAACATTCATAAAAGAACATGCACTTGCATATATTAAGGTCAAAATTTCGTATGTACTTATAAACTTCACTTCTAATGATCTATAAAGGTGTTACTATTTTTATACCAAGGTGTCTCATGTGACTACTTTCTATTATGCTACTTTGTGCTTAATGCTGGTATTTCATTGTGGTAAATAAATGTTAGCGTCTTGCCGTGGAGAAAAGTGCTAATGTGATAAGTGCCTTCATTTAAGTGGTTTTACTATTACAGGCTTATGCAAAATCAATTTACTATAATCAGTTACTTTTTAAAAATTAAATTGAACTTCATGAAAAATGACACATTACAATTACATTAATGATTGATTGGATAATGATAATGGGTTAATGCAAAATTACTATGGAAGGAAGAAGCAAAAGTGCTTATCCTGCTGCTAGATCCTTGGAGAACAGATTATAACTATGAGCCTGATTTTCAGTACTTCACACAGTAATTGCTTCTAAGGAGGCACAGGGAATCGTTGAAGATCATAATGATATGCCACTGCCACTTTAATTGCTAAAAGAAGCCAAGAGAATACTAATTGCCAAGAGAAGCATTACTAATTAAGCTGTCATTCTTCATTTATCCCATAGTATTTAATCTGAAATATTTGTAAAAACTGAGATATAAATTTAGATCCAAACTCACTTAGCTTAATCACAACAACTTCATGGGAAAAATATCTATGGGTTAGGCAACGTTGATCGTAAAACTTCAAACATTTATTTCCTTATGAAAAATTTTGATTTGCTTTTGCTCATAACTTTTTAAAAAATAAAATAAAAGGATTGAGAATAGATTCAAGAATCTGTCGTTATTATTATGTAATTTATATTTAAATTGTAATTCTAACCTCACATTAAAAAATTGTTACAACTGTTTATATAGATTGTTTCTTTTTCTAAATTTCGCCTTAAAGCTCCATGCTTCTGAAATGTTAAGATGGGTTTTCTTCAGTTCTGTCATAGGCAGAGTAATGCAGGTTCAGTTGTATATGTATTGTCTTCAGATCGTAACTGTAGCAACACTTCTTCAGTATCTTCTTGCCTTCACTAGGATGGAGTGTGCATAATTGATTAGGTATAGAAAATTCCCGTGATCAGTACTGCATATGTGTCAAATCCTTCTTTGGCTCAGCTTTGCTAAAGTCCTCATTCAGCCTCACAAAGATAAGCAGTTGGGGTGAGTGGTCATGCTGGTACCTGTCCATTTCCTGCATACTGGGTTTTGTACCTTGTTCTGTTCTCAGTCTTCTTTAATGCAGTTATTCACATTCTCACTGTGTCCTAAACTCTTTCTCTTTTGGCATGGATTATCTCTTATGGTTTATCTTAGTGGAGTCTTGCATTCATATATAAATGTCAATTCTTTTTCCTCTTGTTATGTATTATCTCAGAACCTATGACCAAACATCTCAGTGGGCCATAGAACAGCTAGGTAGACTTTTCTAGTTTACACTATCCATTTTTAGTTTGCAATTCTTAACTTTAAAGCTTCTCCCATCTCAACTTCTTGGTCTTTGTGTGCATCTGTTAGGGAAAAAAAAAAAAAAAAAAAAAAAAAAAGAGTGAAAAAACCTTTAGCAGCAATTCTGAGCTCATCACAAAAGAAAGGAGACCATTTCCAGGCCATAAAGATGATGATGAGCTGTGCTGCAGCATCACTTAGGACTTGTCATTATAGTTTATGGGACTGACTCTAAATCCATGTCTTCTCCATATGGGCAAATTTGAATGCAGCATCACTGCTGAGAGAGCCAGGTCAGTTGAGTACCTTCTAGTAACAGCCACTTGTACCAAAAAGGCTAATTGCATGTGATAATCCTAGCAGGGAGAGAGAAGAAGAATTAATGGTTCAAAGAGCAGTAAACTGGGTTTGTCTGAGGCACCTATGAAGGATTTTTAGCCACTGATGGCCACCAAAATTATGTTGTCCAGTACAAAGAGATGGTAATCTGGAAGACCTGAACTCTGTTTGGCATTTGTCTCCTTGACTACAAAGGGAGCCAGGCGTGAAATGGGCCCAAACAGACCTGTACAGAGACTGAGTGATTGCTGGAGATCTGGTAATCACCTCATATATATTTCTGGTGATGTAGTACAATCTCTGTCCTGTCTCATCCTAGACTTAGAGCACCTTAGTGGCTGGAATATATGAGGTACACTAGCTGAGCACCAGAGCTGATCTCATTTAATGCAAGAGACCTCTAGTTCACCTGCTATGGATCAGCTCTGCAGTGTGAGCCAAGTGCTGCAACTTTGGGGCAAGGAAGGGATTTTTTTCAAAAGCACACTCCTTACTCAGACTAATTTACCAATGTAGACAAATCCTTTTTTTCTTTAGGTACTTGATTTAAGTATTTGAAAGGGGTTGGGCCAAACTGGGCAACATCTTCAACTGATGCCCATGTCAAGGGTTCCATTAAGTCTTCAGTCCTGGAAGTACATGAAAAACATGGTGTTGTGTGAAATCTTGCATGTGTGCTTATAAATAATTGCTTTATGGGATTTTTTAAAAATATAAAGGATGCAATCTAAACAGTTTTGCCAGTCACTGGAAATGCTCAAATCGGGACTTTGGAAAGTTAATAATGTGCAAAAAAAATTATTTTTCTATATTTTCATTAGAAATATTTTTCTTGGTAACTTAGAAGGTGAAATGATCCACTAATATTTTACTGAAAATAGATCTTTAAATTGTGGGGGATGAATTGAGAAAATACTTTGATTTGTAACTGTTGGGGTTTTTTTTCTAAAACACTAAGTAATAACTTTTAAGTTTCATTTATATGTGTTTTTCCTACCAAGTAAGTAGACTAGATGGGTCGTGCAATCAGCGCTTTGTGGATTGAAGGTAGTATTAAAAAATTAATTGTTGTCATGCTGTAGCAAAATGCATGCTTTATTAGGTCCTCACAGGGAAAACCATTATTTAAATAATTTCATGGACATGAGGTGAAATACAAGGAAGACATTTTTTTGGACTGTGCATCATTGATCTTACTAAAATGAAAGCACAGAATAGGCTGTTTATTTTTAATACAACAAATGATGAAGAAATTTATCATATCAGAGGTAAACCAACATTTGCAGTAATAAATTCAGAGTATTGGGAACTTCACAGTAACTTTACAGCATAATTGGGGAGACTCTGGTCTGACTGGAAAGTTCAGGTTGACTTCTGCTGAAATTTCTTCATGCTATTATTACACAGTTCCCATAGCTTTGGAAAGGTATAATTCAGAGCAAAATCTGACTTTTAGTTTTGTTTGAATCTGCTCTCTAAATGCATCCAAAATATCCTGATAGTATCTTTAGAATGAAATTGTGTAGAAGTATTTCTGCTTCATAACCTATTACAGAATTATATATGGTAGACTCTATGTGTTATTTTGTATTATATTTTTATTCATTTCAGATAAAAAAATTTAACTTTTTCTATCTAAGTTGTCTAGAAACTTCCCTTACATGCATGAGTCTGTAGTAATGATTATGTAACTTATTATGATATTCATAACATTATCTTCTATATAGTCACCTAAGCAATATTCTTATTATCCCATACTGCAGGACCAATCATCATTTAAATAATTGTTTTAGTTTTTGTTTATATTGCTTTATTCTACTACAATTAAGCACAGCACACATATCATGCAGGTGAAAGATGCAGTTTATTTATTAGCCTTTCTCATCAGATGATCTGAGTTGTTTTTTGATACCATACACTCATCTGTGACATCAAATTTAAGAGAGAGTTATTTTCACTTGATGTACATTGTTACTGCATATGGCCTGGCCTGGCCTGGCATTATTTCTATACTGAGAGTGCCAGTCCTATTAACTGCAAGGATGGGGGCATGCCACCTACCTCTTATGTCCTTCTGTCTCTTGTGCTGCCCATCTGTTACTTCTAGGAAGGTAAAATTCACCTAATTTTTGTCTTTTGAAATATAAGCCTTTACAAAATCAAGGGTATTTATGGCAGCAAAATTATTTTCAGAAATTAAAAGTATGTGACCAATCTAATCCACCCAGTGTGCTGGAATGCTGCCTCAGTAACTGTAGGGTCTGTTGTGTGCTATCGTGGGTCTGAGGGTGGATTTCAATTCATAATACATTATTCTTTATGGGCAAAAATAATTCTAACACAATGCTGAATGTAAGGCAGAGGTAACATTTTATAAATTCATTTTGTTGGTTTTGTTTTTTCTCCACAGTAGTATAGTTTCAATTATTCAAGTATTGCATTTATTTTTGGCATAATAGCAGAGCCCTGTGGTCCTGTAGTACTCTTGTTTTGTTCAAATACTGTGTTTGTCATAGCTAGCTCACTTTAAATAGTCCATGTCCTGTTAAATGTCAACACAATTGTGTTGGCAGATCAATACTGTACTATTTTGTCAGGAGCCTTGAGTATGTCTCATCCCCAAATAGGCACCACCTTGACAGGCTGGCAGTTCCTGCGATATCATCAGTGTAGTCATGTTTTCATACAGAGTTATGCACTATTAGCTCACTCAGTCTTTTTATATAAATAAAAAAACTTTAAAGAAGAACTTACCCCACACTACAAATGGTCATTTTTGTGTGATTACCATCACAATCCTGTTTTAATTTAACCCCATCTTAAATTAGTTTTGTGCCTGCTCAGCAATGTTGCTCGAAGCCCCATCTAGTCTGGCCATTGACACT
This sequence comes from Cisticola juncidis, assembly GCA_013400215.1. Classification (NCBI taxonomy): domain Eukaryota; kingdom Metazoa; phylum Chordata; class Aves; order Passeriformes; family Cisticolidae; genus Cisticola; species Cisticola juncidis. The sequence goes on along the minus strand of VXBR01012241.1, from coordinate 658,343 downwards.
TTCAGGGATGGGGCATCCAGAATTTGTCTGTGTTCCGGTGTCTCACCACCCTCACAGGAAAGAATTTCTTCTTAATATCTAATCTAAACCTACTCTCCTTCAGCCTAAAGCCATTCTCTCTGGTCCTATCACTTGCAAAACGTCCCTCTCCTGTTTTCTTGTAAGTTCCCTTTAGGTTCTGGAAAGCTGCTCTAAGGTCTCCTCAAAGCCTTCTCTTCTCCAGGCTGAACAACCCCAAGTCTCTCAGCCTTTCCTCATAGGAGAGATGCTCCATACCTCTGAGCACGTTTGTGACTCTCCTCTGGACTCACTCCAGCAGGTCTTTGTCATTATGTTGTCAGCTCAGGGGCTGGACACAGTGCTCTGGATGGGGTCTCAAGAAAACTGCACATAGGTAAATTCCTGCATGTGTATGTTAAATCCTGTGCATGGTTCACCTTTAGAGCAACAGTCAGCAAAGACCTCTAAGACTGCCTTTCATGCTGCTGTTTGTATGGACTAATGTGGGGACAAATTGGCAGGGGAAGTGTTCTGCTAGGGGTAAGTTTGAGTTCCACTAAGTCTCTGTTGGGGTCAGATCAGCTTACCTTTCTTTCCACATGGACAGCTTCTCTGATAATGTTAGAAGATTTCTAGCCCAAAACTGCCATCTGCTTTTCTTCACAGTTTTTTCCAAAAATGAAAATCGATATGGTTGTGATGAAAGAAGTGTACCTTGTCCTAAATACACAACTATTTGCACAGTAAATCAGTGGCTTCAAAGTCACTGTTTTTATCATGGGTTACTATATTTATGATTTTAACTGCTGATTTAAATTTTGAGATCATTCTAATTTCAAAGTCTTAAGTAGAATGCACTATGTTGTAGACCAGCTGAAAGAGAGTAAGAAACTTGGCTCAATTTTTAGTAGTGCTGGTGTGGAGAAGTGTGCCTAAAAATGTACTCCCCTCACAGCTGGATAGCTGACAGCAATTCTCTTTTCTAAAGCTGAATGTTTGTAGTTCTCTAACCTTTTTCATCTGGTTTAAAGCCTTTGTTTTCAAGGGCAAGGTAAGATTTGAAGCAAACGTCTAAAGATTTAAGAGTACAGAATGATTCATTTTAGATTAAGGGCAGTAGGCTGGGCATGGGATGTCATTTTTCAGATCTTTTAGTCAAGCCATTTAGAAACACATTCTGAGTAATGAAGTCATCCAAATGAAATTTGAATTATGCAAGGAACACATCTGGGACAGGTATTAAATATTACAAATATTGCCAGTAGCTGAGAACACTTGCTAGGTTAAGATCTCTACAAATGGTCCATACATTACAACTGGATTTTTAAAATTCATTACTGATGAAAATAAAAAAGCTTTAGAGGAGGGAAACCAACAATTTCTGGAAGTTCAGCTTTACCATTGTTTTGTATGTTGAGAAGCAATGGATCCATTTTCAAACAGAAAATAACTGTGATCCTTAGATTAAAATTGGATGATTAAGTTAATAATCATGTAATATAAAACTTTATTATGATTACAGAATGTGGGTATTCAACTTAATCACAAATGTTACATTCATTTTTAGCTGAGCTGTATCTAGTCTCCTTTATGGAAGGATTAGTTTCTTTTCCCTTGTAAACTCAACACATTAACATCTGGACACTGTTTTATGCATATAGATACACTGATTAAAACTCAGCAGAAAAGGAGATAATGGGAAAATAAAATGACAACATTATAGAACATTTNCTTGCCATCAACACATTAACATCTGGACACTGTTTTATGCATATAGATACACTGATTAAAACTCAGCAGAAAAGGAGATAATGGGAAAATAAAATGACAACATTATAGAACATTTTCAGACATATTTTTATTATATATTCAGAAGCTTTTAATTATCTTATTTCATTTAATTAGTCCCACTGCTTAGGTCATTTGTTTTTTATTGATATGGCATGTCAGCAACTTCCCTAATTGGCACAAAATGGCTTATGACTAAACTGTCTTGCCTGGTTTGTCTGAAAGAATTTCTTATGTTTTTTCACATTCCTGAGGCTTTTTATTTGTTTCACAGTCTTTTCAACAATATTAAAAATATTTTGACAGAGCAGCTTGATTTAAAATTTAACATTTCACTTTTCATTTTTGTTTCTGAGTTAAAGAAGATTCTAAAGAAAAAGTGTTTACTTCCTAACGTATTTTAACATCAGAAAATAACATTACATTTTGTAGCTTTTAAAAATTTTAGCCTTTCTTCAGAGAGAAAAGTATTTTAAAGCTTTTTTTTTAAATTAAGACTTTAAGCACAGTTGTCTGCATTTACAAATTTAGTCTGGAAGAAAAGCAACAGTTCTCAACAGAACTCAAGTTTTATAAACATTTTAGTGCATAATATTAATTTCCTGTTGATTATTAACACACTTTATAACTTCAGAGATTTTATGTAAATGTAATTGATTTTTTTTTGCATGAGCGAATTTCTTTGAATAATGGATTATAGACATCCCTCTAATTTTAGATTCTTGTGTTCCAAACCATCTTTTATATTTTTCTTTGAAGATGTAACATATTTTTTACTCAATCATTTCTCAAGATGTGTGTAGTATCGCTGGACCAGGCAGAAAAGATTACAGTTTAACTAATTAACATTTTTTGGTTTACCAAATACTGATACTTTTGCAAATTATTTCTGTGCCTTTTGAGTTGTTGGATAATCTTTATAATGTGTGTGTTCAACTGTGCTGGCACGTCAGCAGATGAGGTAACTCATCATTATGCAATGAGTGTTCTCCCCTAATTTGAGAATAAATATATTATTAATATGTATAACTGTGCTCACACAGATTCACGATTTGTGGAACAATAAAAAATTCTGCTAATTTAAAATACTCATTTTAAAACTATTTGAAATATAAGTTTCACAGTCCTTGCCCTGAACTTTAATTTAACCACATTTTGTGATTACACGGTGGCATTTTCTTTCCTCTTTGAGTTTGCACAAACAGGTACCAGGGATCGATTTGAACCAGATTTTTTCAGGCATTATACATGTCCTGACATCCACAGGAGGGCAGCATGGTTAAATCGAGGGAGAGGATGGGAGTATGATTATAATGCAGCTAAATTAATCTCACTTCTGATTGTTTATATTGTCTTGTGAAAGTGTTTATCATTGAAAAAAGTGTATCTTTTCTTGGCCACTACAGGTAAAGGAACCAACGTTAATTTAGAAGTTTCAAAGTGTAACTTTTTAGTACCTATAAAAATTAAGTTTTTCTCTGTATATACATGATCTATTTTGAAAGGTTTTTAAATATTTAGTGTGGGAGTTATTAAAGCCTAGTTTAAAATTTAGCTCTGCAAATTCCAGTAATTTCTGTCATAATATTGTGGTAAATCAAATATTTGGGGAGTGGAGGCAGCTATTCCTTTATGTTTGGAGGACACAGGAACTGCTCTATCATCTAATGCTTGACTGAGCTATAGCAGAAAACGATTTCTTCATGTATATATTTATATATATATATATGTATATATATAAAATTTTACAGACATGTAAAATTCTGTTTTGGGAAAAAGATTAAAAATCTCAATCTCAGATTTGAACAAGAATTATGAGAAATGCTAAAAATATTAATTGTAATTTTTATTTTTAAATTGATCACCCAAACACCCATAGAAAACACCCATAGAAAACATAGAAAACATTTAATTCGTTTGTGTTATTTACAAATAAATGCCATTTTTCAAAAAGTATTTCTAAAACATTAAATAAGGAGAAGTAACTTACACCTCTCCTCGCATCCAATTCATCAGTGCTACAGGTTCTATTTTCTCTTAGATTTTCCGGATTTAAAAAATATATATATATATTTAATGGCAATTTTATAGGTGAATATCACTGTAGTTTTGCAGTTACTTTCAGACAAGTCTGTGCAGCAGCGATGGACTGACCCCAGTAGGTGGCTCTGATGCTCCCTCACAGGCAGTATTCTCTATTTCTAAGCTCCTACTTCTACAGCTCCAGTCACAAATCAGTTCCAGTTCAGTACCTGCCATGGGGGAACAGCATTTGACTGTTTTGTTTTCTACATATTTGTTAAGAACTTCTGATAAAGAGCAAATCTGTGCTGTTTTTATAGGCTTGCATCTTTCTTGCATAGCTTTTTTTTTCCCTAACCACCACCCAATTCAAAACCATCTTAGGATTTTTTTTTCCTAATTATATTAATCAATTTTAAAAATGCTAAATACTGTGAAGAAATACATAAGGAACTTTCTCAAAGGGAATATGCTTTTCAGTGATGTATTTCTGTTGTTTTCTGGTATAAGTCCTGCAGAAATCAGTTTTAGATCGTTTGTTTGATTTTGATTTAGTTTGTTTCTGTGTCATTTCCAAGGATAAACATCCAAGCATGTTAATGGTTCTAAACCAAATTCCTGTACACTGACATCTCTCTCTTCCAGTGCCACAAGACAATTGTTGAATAGTACCAGTGTGTGCCACTTCCACTGTGAACCATACAAGCTGCTTTCAGGCACAGCTGGTAGAGATGTGGAACTGTACTATTGGGTGTAGATTTAAAAGGTTTAAAATGATTGAGGAAATCATTATGAAAATTAATTTAAGCAAAAGTCCATTCAAAAGTTACACAGAGACACCATTTCTAGATGAAGAAGCCTCTAGGGGCAGTAGCAGCATGAGTATATGAGGAATTAGTGGGAACATATACCTGCATAATTCCCTCCATGTCCTGTTGAGACCAAGGCATTGGCCTCAGAGAGCTTATGAATGGCCAGTTCTATGTTCTTTTGGAGGAGTTTCTTCCAAAGTGATGTGGAATCAGAAGTCTATTTGTTGCTCTGGCATCTTTAAAATTCTAAATGTATTCTGTACAGGCAAGTTTTTAAAAAATGGATATTTCCAGAGAACTGATTTGCTGGGTCCTATTACGAAAGCTTTCTTGGTTTTACCCTTGTATTGTCATCAAGAGATGGCCAGGAGTGTAAAAGTACGTTTCTGAATCTATTTTTTTGATGAAAGCATGACCTATGGGGGTCATTCTGCACCGGTAGGTTTTTTTGAGGCAGAAAGACTCTATTAGAATATTAGACCAGCCTTACTGTCTTGTACTGAATGTTCATCTAACCTCACCATCACTGTGGCCAGCATCAGATGACTTGGAAAATTTACAAGAGTAGTTTCACTGTGCTTTCAGACTCCACCCATCCACAGATGAAGAACTTTTTGAGCCAGATATGACTCTTGACATCTGCAAACATTCATTGCAGTTAAATGTCTCTTTCACAGTCTGTCCAGGAATGCCTAAAATGCACAATGAAATGTAACTAATTTGACTTACACTGCTGTGTAAGAGTGGAAATTAATGTCTGGCACTGTTCCTACATTCCTTAGAGGTGCTTCAGGCAGGATGGAGACAGTCCACACCACTGATACACAGGCAGCATTGTGTTTTCTTTCTGTTGTATGCTGGGTAAAAAGAAAAGTATTCATTGGATCCAATGTTTACATGAAGTCTGCAGAATTAAAAGGGAGTTTTCCAGCTTATTGAGAGCTGAAGTGTCAAAATTTTAATCCAGAAGAAGATCATATAGTTCCCAATAAAAAGTTTTTTATTTCTGCAACATGAGGAGAGATTGTTATTTCAAGGATTGTGTATGAATTCCAAAAAGGAAACTGCAGTTTTGCCACTGCTGCTTAAACTGTACTGTAGTGCTTTTCATTCTGGATGGTTCTGTAGTTGCACAATTAAAAGGAATTGTTTTCTGCCAAATGTGCCAAACATTCTGAAATCGCTATAGTCAGTGTCATCTCAATTCATTATCAGCTAAGTTCAGCCATTGCATCCACAGAAGTTTGACCTCATAGAATTGGCTGAAAAGAGCAAACAGTTTTATTAATTGTGCTATTCTAAATTGTGCTTTAGAATGATTTTGTCAGGCTGCAAATAACAACCATTTTCTGTGAATGTCACATGGTTAGCTTTTCATGGTTCCCATGTACAGGACACCTCCTTCATATCATCTCTTATCATGCAACTAATTACAACAGCTAAGTTAGGAGTCTTTGAACTGTAAGGATCTGGGAGAGTGCAGGGAGACAGAAGGGTGCTTCCAAAGGGTAATCTGGAAATTTCTGAAGAGGAAATATAACCCGAGAACTTTACACTGGGTCTGCACAAAATACAAGGGAAATGTGATCACTGGAAGTGACAGAGTGGAGTTGCGAAGACAAATATCTTTAATTTGCTATTTCCCTTTAGAACATTTTCTTTTTTTTTTTTTTTTTTTGTTTTAAACAGAAGTGTGTTGCATGTTTTGACACATAGTTAAAAGGCTGAACAGCTTTACAAGCTTCTGAAATGCATTTTCCAACTTCTGGAAGATAAGGGCTGTTGTGAGGCTTTCTTAAGTGTTTCTTCTGGTGCACTAGGACCTCAAGTTTTGAACAGTCTTGCTCTTTTCCACTTTGGTTTCTCTCCCAACAGAAATTAATGTGGAAATACTAACCTCCTGCACTGGACATGTTGTGAGGAGTAATTGCTTGGTTTATGAAGCACTTGAGTAAGTGTCAAGTAATGCTTCTATTAAGAGAATAATGCTAGATAAGTGTGAACTTGCTGAACTGATTTGTTTCAAAGCAGTGGTGGTGTTTTTAGGTGGTGGTTTTAATTGAATTCTTTCAAGATTTTTTTTAAAAATACAGCTGTCAAGGATTTAAAAACTAATTTGAAAACATCATATCATTCTACATAAACATCTTCTGTGTGCACACATTAAGGGAAAGTGCTAGATTCGTTCATTATCATAATTTCTGTCCTTCATTTCAAATCACAAATAGGGATATGAAGTTTAACATGCCTCCTCATGCCTTTGCTGGTTTAGATATACCACTTTATATTAATTCATAAGTACTTTAAGAATACTCATGATAATGACAAGGAATGTTATGGAAATATTTAGAATTTACTGTCTTTAGAATGCAAATGTATGTATCTCATTCTTCAAACGTGTTATTAAAAAGAATAACTGCCGACATCTGTCTTCTTTATGAAATTGAAATTATGTCAGTACAAAAATGGCAGTGAAAAGTACCAGTCAGCGATAATCAAAGCCGAATATCATTCCTGAGGGAGCTCACTGCTCTTACTGTCCTCTCCCACCATAGTTTTCAACACCTTTTAACTGTTTCCATCAGTGGATGTGTATAACCTAGAAACAAAAGTAATTTTTTCATGCAAAACTTTCTCAGCAATTTAGGCTTTCTAGATCACAAATAATATCACTGCCATGATGGAAAAAAAGGTCATCAGTTTTTTCTATCTGGTTGCAGTGCCATGTGCTTCCAGTGACATGGAGAGATGTCTAGGCTGGACACCCAGCTGCTTCTGGGTGCTCAAGATGTTTGCAAGTTCTTTAAGGTCTGTCACTGTTAAGAACTGTTTCCACAGCCAAAGTGAATGCTCGGGGGAGAGCAGTGCAATTTAAATTTTTTCTTCTACTTGAAGATCAGAATTTAAATTTAGGTTTTCACTTCATTGAGCTCCTGCTTTCTGTACTGTTGTGGTCACAGACTATCATCTTCTTAGATGAAATTAAACCAAGAGATCACGTTTGGTGTGTACCCATATATACTGAAAACTCTGGTAGCAATTTTATCCATGGGTTCAGTTTAGAGCTAGTCCAAAGTGAATTGCCTCAAAAACCTCAGAGGGTGAATGTCAGCTCCTCAGCACCAGCTGTTTTGCAGTAGTGCTGCATTACCTGTTTACACTGCAATTAGATTACATTAGAATCAGAGTGCTTTCTACATTTATTTTGCATCTGAAGGATTTCATTCTTTTATTGCCTGGAATTCTCTCAAGGCTAAAGGATGTTTTTCTGTCTTGACAAATACATCTACATGCCAAATAGGTTTCATGATATGACATAAATTAGATTAATAATTCTCAAGTTGCCATTGTAGTTACTTCACAAGTTCCCTGAGTACTAACACGCATATTCACAAATGGTGAAGCACTCTAGGAGTGCAGTAAGATATCACTGTTAAAGAATCTAGGGATATCAGATTGTCCAACATTCTTAAAGCCATTTATACTGTAAGTGAAAAGTGTTTAGCAGGAAAAAATAGCCACACAGTTTTCTTGTTCGTGTGATGAGTATCTTGCTTATTGGAATAAATGGAACTGTTTTCTGTGGCTGTGGTGTTTTTATTACTTGACATTCTTCAACATTTCTTTATCCTTAGCAGGCATAATTACAGTAGTTTAGGCTGATTTTTTTTTCATTCCATCTGTTGAAAGCTTATTTAGTTCTCTTTCTCAAGAGCACAGAAAGGACTAAAATGAATCTGAGAATGTTTACAGCTAGGTTTCTTATGACCCAGGTCATATTGTTGTCTTGAATCAGTTTTCTCCTCGTCCTCAACTGAAAACAAAAAAATTTCTTAATCTTGCAGGGTTAAATAAAAGGAGGAATGCAGTGCAAGGAAGATTCCTTTTATGCAAGGCGCAGGGATGACTGAAAGTGCCTGTGGGCATTTGGTCCCCATTGGCTCTCTCAGCGAATGCAATGATGCCCACGGATAGCCTGTATTGTTGTCAGTTAAATGGGATCATGAGTGTCTGAAAGGTGTTTGAGAATGAACTGAAAATCATTTTCACAAGTGGATGATTACTTCTGCCACATGTTAACCGAACTCCATCCGAGTGGCCCAGATTTTTGAGACTGCATTAATTGCTCTTTCAACCTTGACTGAGGTTTCTCTTTAAGAAAGGCCTTTGCTGGACTAAACTGCTACACGTATTGATTTTTCTTTCTATATTTTTTCATTGTTTGTGATAAATGAAGCCTTTTACAAGTAGAGAATTTATCATTCAAGATGTAGATAGATTGCTTCATTCCTTAGAATAAAAAGGCTGGTCTAAAAATGATCTCTGTAGAAGGAGTAAGTCCATTCTCATTTCTCCCTCGGTGAATAGCTCCGGTATTCCACACACAATTATGCTTTTTCAGCTATTCATTAGTGCTGATTTTTTTCAGCAAAAAGTGGAACCCTGCACTCTCGCAGTGAGGTGAGGACTTAGAGCAAATAAGCTGCCATCTCCCTTCCCGTGGATATCACATAACTGAAACTGAACTATAATATTTAGCAACATGGTTTTGCATTTTGGTAGCACATGGAAATGTGCTTTGAGAAATACTCAGACTTTCTGTAATTACAACATGGTTATGCCCAGACTTTTTAAAGAAAATGTTTGTTCATTTTATTTGTTCTGTTTCTGGAGAAGAAAATGATACTGACTGAGATGAGATGATACATAAAATATTTTTATCCATGTGTTTCTGTGTTTTGTAGTGGAAATGTAATTTCTTGTAATTTTATTTGTTTTACAGGAAAACTGACTTTAAATATTAAATAAGAGGGGTTTTTGTTCCGTGTTGTAAGCATTGTGAGGTAGATTAATGTAATTCTGTGACTTCATACAAATCCAATTTTTATTTTTTCATTTGGGAGTTAGTGAAGAGAAATAAAGCAGTATTAAACAATATTGAAGAAAAGGGGATTGCAGAACAGTTTTTAAAAAAGTCTCAGAGAAGTGATTGCATGGTTTGTACATTTTGTTGCATTTTTATGTTACTACAAAACATGTTAGAACATCTTCACATTGGGATGACACTTAAAGACTCAACATATTTGATAAAGATCCTATTTTCTATGTGATTACTAAAAGCAGGTGTATTAGTCTTATGTTACTAGAAATTATGTGAGTAATACAAGAAGACTGAAGAAGGCAAACACGTGCATACTAACTATAAATATACTTTCTAATGTGCATATGTACAGACATAGATGTTATATATTCATATCTCATTTATTATGTTTTTTTACAGAATAGAAGTCTGTCATCTATATATGTTTCAAAAGCACCAATCTTTTCTCCTTGTAGAATATTTATTAAACATTCTCAAAACGTGAGCTTAAATAGAGGTCAAAACAAATCTAAGCAGTAACTGGCAGTTATAGTGTTCAGAAACAGGGGAAGTATTTCTGTGTCTTCCTCCCCTGCATGTGTCTGAACTTTATAATTCAAGAGTTATTTTAGATCATCCTAACTTTGGAACCCAAATTAGAGGAAGAAAAATTGAAGCAAATGGTGTAGTTAGTTCAGAAATATGGAACTGGCACTTCTGAATATCAGTTTCTTGTTTGCATTGCACAAAATCTTTTGCCTAAAGGTACAGTGTTAGAATGAATGGCTGCTCTGTGATTCTCGTTGCTGCTGAGGATGTTTAAAATAGTCTGAGCAACTGATGCTGTGCATTTTGTGTACATTATTTTGGATGGAGAGAGTGTGGCTTCTGGGTGAATACAGATACACTTGTGGGTAGAGAAATAGCAGGCTGCAGCTCTGTGAGTTCATGACTGAGATTGTGTTCTGCGTTACACTACTGGCATTTACCTGAGACTCATGAAAAGTTATGCAATTGCCCATCTTAAAAATAAAACATTCTTCAACTTAGCTCTGAGACTTAGCTCACTTCTGAATCTGTTAACCAATTAATTTTCTGCTCCAGTTATGAAACCCGAGTGTCATTTAATTGTGAAAACTGGCTAGTGTAGACCTTTTCTGTCCTAGATATCAACTGCAGTTTCTACAGATCCTAGATGTTACTGTCTAAGTATAGGAAGGTTGTTCAAGATTCTAAGATTCTTAGATCCTTTTTTTTTCCTCCCTCCAAATAGAAAATGAATGAGAAAAAGAGGCTCAAAGACTTTAGAAGCCTAGGTGGGTCTTTTCACCTAAAAATGTTAGACTCTTCAGTAAGAATTAATCTCTTTGTCTTTCAGGAGCAGACACACTTAAGATAAGCATAGGATATACCCCTTGTAAATGGCTGAACCTTTGTACATTGAAAAAAAAAACCTGGTGCCATTAGAGATGGCACTGGAAGAGGGATTAATAACATAACTGTGTGTTTATAGTGATTTGTAAAACTAGACAGCATAAGTCTTTGCATTTCTATACTAAATCCCAGCTTTGTGTCATGAATACTATTTTCTTTATAATATTCCTGGTGTTATGTAAGATCTGTGAATTTTAAAGTTAGGCAGTTAATATTCCACTCTTTTGTTTCTCAAGGAAGCTCTTATTTAGCACCTTAGTTGGTAGTCATTTATAGGAGGAATAAAAGTGCACATTGCTATTTAATTTCCTTTTGTGTGCTTCATTATTTTATACTTTTGAATTTACTGTATCTTATATAATTTCTGCCTGTACTGCAGAACTATAGGTGGTATATCTTATATGAAGAGTAATTTAAAAGGCAGCCAAGTAATATGAAAACATCACTTTTTCTCTGATTAAAAATGTTGTTTTAAGACCTCTTATTTAAAAACACATTTCTGCAGCAGGATCAGTTAATGAGAAAGAATTAGCATACAGTTGCTAAGGTTGGGTTACCCATTTCCTGATCTGCAAGAGGCAAAAAGCCTTTGTTAATCTATGGCTTCTTTACAGTTGTTTAAGACATGCCAAGAGGATGGGAACATGGTCAGGATGTCTTTGTACTGTAGCTTTGGAGGACTGTGTATTTTCAAAGTACAGTTTCAAAATGAGACAGTTGCCTTCTGACATACATCAAATAAACCTTCATGGTACTCCAGGGGATGCAGAGGGATGCAGTGGCAGAATCACCATGAAGAACAGGGCAGTCTTAGGACTGAGAGAGACCAAAGGCCACCTGTGGACTTTCTTATTTTTCTCCCTCAGGTCATTAAGCTTCGAGGCTATGTGAAATTCATCATTTATTTCCTCTCCACCTTCTGACAACAGTAAAGAGATTAGCATGGCAAAAGCAATGTTGAGTGCTTTGGGAAAAGCAAATGCTCTGAAACATGTATAAAAAGGAAAACAGTTTGTGTTTAGTGGGAGAATGTGTGACCATAAGTCTGTGAGGTAAATGCTTCCTTAGTTGCAAAATATTATAAATTTATAAATAAACCTAGTAGGTCCTTTATTTTGTATCCTTTCTGACATGACCCTTACACCTTTCATTTAATTGAATTTATAAGAGTCACAGAATTAAGAAGTTAAAAAGACTGTGGCAAGATCTGAACTGTTCAAAGAAAGCCACATCAACTGGTAATTGTGTACACAAAGCGAAGTTTTTCCTCTCATACAAATAAAAATCAGAGTAACCAAGTAAGGTAGACCTTGAATACAGGTGTAGCAGAAGTTGAAGAAAGGCAAATACTGATGTCATAATGATAAGGGAGCCACTACATAATCTGACAAACAACAATTAATAAACAGTACACTGATCATTTATTTTAGACATAACTTTGTCCTTTGTGATGCCTAATGTGGGAGAGTGCATCCAGGATAGGTATAAAAAAGGTTTTGCCTTTATCTTGCATACTCATTTCACATAAGATGTTGGTTCATTGCTCTGTTTTTTGACTGAGGTGCAAATTACTGGGCAGCAAAGCCACAGAAGTGAGTAGAGGGCAGCAGATTGTGTTCTCTTGCCAGAGAGGCCCATGTTCATATGTCAATCATCTGACCAACCATCTCCCATCCCAGTTATTATAGCTACTTCATCATGTATGTACCAGCACCCTCTGGGTCCTCTGCAGAGTGCCCTGTGAAGCCTGCATTCATTGGTCTGAACAATCACTGTTCTGCCTCTGACCAGCCTGGCTGTGCCAGATGTCCTTGACAGAAGCTGGCCAGCCAGAAGGGGCATCTCATCCGTAATATTTTGCTCTCCTGTCAGGTTTTAAGCATCATATCCTTACCACTCATGGGCTCTTGCTCACAATCTCACAGCTCATCCTTTTCTTCTTGCTGTCTTTGTTAACAACAGTGCAACATGACCACAGTGACGGAAGAAATGTCACTAAAAAGCCAGAAATTTCTCTGCAAATTCTTGGGTAATGAGTGTGCTCTCTCTACCACCAAACAGTGTCTGTGGTTTTCTCATCTCACTAGTTGATACTCCTGATTATGTCCTCTGATTCAAAGCCTGGAAATTGCTAAAGTGACAAGGAGTTTTTGTAATCTAAGAGCCTTTATAGTGAAGTGCTTCTGTTTGGGAAATTAGATTCTACTTTACTCTGAAAAAAATTTAATCTTGTGTGTCTGCTGACATTGTGTTATGTGAGCATTTATCACACTATCTCTGGGACTGACTTCTCATAGACTTAATAAACACTAGCAAGTCTGTGGAAACCAAATGGAATAAAAACTGTTGGGAACGTCAACTTTCCTAACATTTAGTATTTCTGTGTAGTCAAAAGTGTTCTACTTTAAACTACTTTTTCTTTTTTTCAGATAAAAATAGTGAAATAATAAGTGATAAGCAGATTATTCTTCACCAACATGAGATCATTTGTTTCTGATTTTTGTCTTGTTTTCTTGAGTGAAAAAGAAAGTCTCTTTGCATTTTTATGATGTGATTAAATAGAAGAAAACTCACTTTTTACATATAACAACACTAAAGAAGCAGCTCAGTAGACAGAGTAAATTAATACAAAGATTTGTGTTTGATCCTCCTAATGTCATGCTTCTTAATAATGGAAAACCATTCCTTTTATTATTTCCTTTGTAGGTATTTGTATGCTCTAGGACAGAAGGTTTGGAAGCGGTGGAAAAAACGCTACTTTGTCCTTGTTCAGGTTAGTATCTGGCCATGAAATTTCAATAAAATAATTCTTGGACTATAAATTATGTATGATTTCTGGAGTAGTTTGTAAATCAGTTTTTTCAGGCAACACATGTAGTACTACTCTAAGCTTCTTGGAGCACAGAGATATCCAGCTTTTTTTTTTTTTTTTAATTTATGTACCTAGCAAACAGAAACATTACCAAGTTTTACAGATATATAAAAATGGGTCCCTACACTGAGCAATGTTTCAACTGAAACACAGAAATTTCTGGATGAAATTTTTGTGATCTTGTAATAGTCTGATGGCAGTTTTTTACCAGTACTCAACTTAAAATGAAGTCATATTTCACAAAATGGATTGTACTTGCTATTTAATTTTTCTGGCCTTTGAAATTAAAGCAACAATACTTATATTAAGATCTTTTTCTGATTTTTTTAATTTTTTTTTTCTTCCTTGCAATGTTAGATTGGGTAAAATCATATAATTGTTCCAGAAAATATGGTGAAATATATATACTATACAGAAAATGTAGTAGTTGTTCTTGGCCACAAATATGTGCTAGGTTTATGTTTTGTAACTTTTTTTCCAAAACCCAAACTATTAGTATTTTCACATGCTAGTGAGTGGTGATATTGACTTGAGATAAATAGAGTAGTAGATTTTGAGTGGTCAAAACAGAGAAATGAATTCTTTTGGAGAGTCTTTGGAAAAAAGTCATTGTTTTCTGTTGTTGTTTGTCTTCAGATTATATGTGATGTTCTTCACAGTAAGTTCAGAGAATGCTGTTCTGTCTCCTTTGTTTTATTGACAGAAAACTCTTAAAGTCTGAGTCTCCATAAGTAACATACAAAGACTGAAGCCTGCTAATGAGGCTTTCTTAAGAACAAAAACATCTAAAACTAGTTTACAGAAAACCTGATTCCTTTATCACTCTGTCAGTCACACTCACCTGGTCTCCTACTTTTAAATGATTAAAATCATAAGGTTGCAAAAAAAATTACTGAACAAGTTTTTTCATTAGTGTCAAAAGCCAAAGTCAAAAGCCATTAGTGTCAAAAGTGTCAAAAGAGTACTTGAAGGAGATTTTGTAAATTCTACAGAATTCATTTGGGTTCTAATTTTACCAGGGTCCTTTGTGAAGAGATGAGGACATTTTATGACGATTAATATTTGTTGGGAAGATCTCTATATAGTATAGCTGTCAAGGCATGGCTCTAAACAGAAAATAATTTCAAGTTGCAAAGAAAAATAGTGTGACTATATACTCCCTTGTCCTTCATGCTCTTTAACATTCATCCTACTTGTCACTCCTTTCACAGAAAGAATGAACTTGTTCTTTTCCTCTAAGCTACAGGTGTCATCTGGTTTTTAAAGTGTACATCTAAGAGACACATAGTCTTTATGTGCATGCAATAAAGAACCATCATCTAGGAAACTGGTTCATTCCAGTCAAGTTAATTTTAACTGTTTTCTACTCTCTGTGCTGAAATTGAAATACTGGAGGAGAATATTACAGGAATTTTCCTACTGTGATGGGATTTAGTCATCTATTTCATTTTAAAACAGCTATCAATTCAATAAAGCTATATAAAAAATACAATGTTAAATCAATATTTACTGTCCAGACAGCTCTGGCTCATTTATACAGTCCTGCTGTGATACATTCACTGGCAATAAGCTGAAGTCAATACATGTGAAAGAAGCATTCAGTAATGAACCAGTCTGTTGTATTGATGTATTATTGACATATTGACAAGTCTTCCTCTATAGATTAACTTTTACCTTACAGCAGTAAAATGTCAAGGACATGAAATTCAGTGCTAGAACAGAGGCTACCAGTATGATTTACACACACTTTGAAAATTTAACTCAGTTCTGACATTAGGTGAATAATGTTGATTTTTTCAGAGTGTGATGTGAGTAATGTGCACCTTCATTATTCCTGCACCTATTACAAGTTGATAGTGGTTTCTGAAAGAACAGATCAATGTCATAGGAAGGTTACAATATCTGGAAGTTTTAACCTCTTCATTTTATTTGATTATCTCTTAGTATCCAGTCACTTCTCTAAAAGGTTATTAATTGAAAACCAGAAAAAGACAGGGACGTAACACGGTTTGTAAAAAGCCTCAGCTGGATATGGTGTGTTTTACTTAATTTACTGTGTGATATCTTCCTCCAGAAATTGGAATGCAGATCCACTTCTGTCATTTTAATTCCACCTGGTCAAATGTTTGAAAAGTCAGTAATTTGTTTCATGGACAATTTTTTTTTAAACACACAAACCACACAGGCTAATTTTTGCTGCTGAACTCCTGGAGTGGGCTGCCCAGTGGTGGCCTGTAGCACACACCAGAGCCAGCTGCCAGGTGGGCACTAACACCTCCTCCCAGTGCATTAAAGAGCCTCTGTGCCCCGTGGGGACATCCCTTAGTGACATTCCTCAGAAGCCACAGTCACATTTCTGTACTTATCTGTCATAAATGCATAGGCTGTTGGTTTTCCCCCTTGTCACAAAACAAGTAGAACAGCTGGTGGTCAGGTGTTTGGAAATCTGGAAAAGAACAAAAGTCAAGTAAATGCAGTGGTAGGAAGAGGATTGCCTTTTATTCTGTCAAGATTAACATTCAAGATGACAAAATGATTTTGTCTGAGAATGTGTTGTACATAGTCCTGACTTTTGAGTACTCATTATTCCATGAAGTATTTATGCTAATTTGCTGAATTCTTAGGCAAAGCTGATTACAGCTCCATTTACTACTAATAATACACTTAAACCCAGTCATGGATCTATATTAAAAAGTGTTTTTTCAGACTGAGCTGGTGATTGTCTTTGTAGTGAGAGCAGCCACTGATGACCATAAGGAAAAGAGTTTGAGAGACTTCAAGTGTAAACAAATGAAGATAGTTCTGTATTTCTTTGTTTTGGTGAGACTCTTTTCCCCCAACAAAATTTTCTGGAATTTTTCTGTCTGTTTCTTTGGTGAAAAAACGTCAAAATTTCTCATTTTCAACATAAAGATGAAGTCACCAATCGTGACTGATTGTTCCTTTAAAATAGAAGAATGCATTTGCAATATGTTTGAAAAATAAAATCAGCAGCATTATAATGGCCGTCTTGTTATAGTGGTAAGGTTAAAAATGAATAAAGATACATAGTCCAGATCTTACACAAGTTTATCTTCAAAAACATTCAGTGACTGGAGAAATCTGAAAAATATGGACATCCTATGCGTTTCCATGATTAGTGTTTGTTAGCTTCCCTTTTGATGTCTCAGATTGCCTTTACAGTGTGGTTATGTGGAATTGTTGACAAGAAAATGTGAGAGATGTATGTGGGTCCTTGCCAGCTTATTTCATTCAACCAATGGAATAAATTGAAAAATGTTTTTACTACAGTGCCAAGTACCAAAAAATTAAATTGTAGATGCAGTTTACAAAGAGAAGGAGGAAGCTCTCATTAAATCTAAAGCTAATTGCAAAGGACTTAGAGTTGTGTGACTAGCCATCAGCTCCCTCCGTGCTTGTCCACGAGGGCAGATATGTCTGTGGGACAGTAAGCAGGGGAACACCAAGCAGTGACACAGGTGATGCTGCTGCCAGGCCTAGAGCAGAGGGGCTGGTGTAGGATGAGCCCCATGTGAGGGTGCCTTTTCAAAGGAGACTCCCAGCCCTGGCTGTCTCTGCCCAGAGCCCAGGCTGCCATTTCAGCCTCCTGGGGCCCTCATCCCCTGCCCTGGGAATGCCACAGCAGGGCTGTTCTCCAGCTCCCCACATCCCAGTCCATCCTTGGCCTGTGCCCAGGGCTGGGGCTGGTTGCCCTGCTCCCAGCTGGACCCTCTCTGCAAGGCCCTGGCCTGTCAGCCCCGGGATACATTAAAATATTTAAACCAAATGATGGTAATTTTCTATAATATTCTATGAATGCAGACAAAACTGTGGGCTCAATGCACTATGAGGTGAAATTCTGCTGTGCCTGTCATGCTGGGAGATGGGCTGGCTGCTTGTAGTAGTCCTTTTCTGGCCTGAAAATCTGACTTTTGGGGTAGACTAGATTGTCTTTTGTGTTTATGTATATTTAATGTGGTCTTGGTATACCCATTTAAGTGAATGTACCAAATCTGGTGTGGAAAGCTGACACAGTTTCATTTGCTTGACAGTGTCTCTCAAATTCTTATCTCCTGTAAAACTGTCTTTGCTTAACTAACAAAATAATTAAAACTGGAAGAGCTCTGTTTAGTTTCTGTCCCCTGTAGACTCCTGCTGTGGTTCTGGATACATCAGTTTGGCATTTGAGACCTGATGGCCATTTTACAGAAAGAGCTGTTACACCTGTTCCTTTTGCTTGAACAGGCTGTGCCAGGGGATGTTCAGTCACCATGCACTGCAAACACATCGATTGCATAGTCCTGTTTCAAAAAACCCCCCGTACATAAAATAATGAAATATTTTTAGAGAATCACCCAGATAATAATCACACATCCCATCCTTATTTTCAAAAAGCATCATTTATAAAGAGTAAAGGTACAGCACCAGCAAGTGCATGAATGAAGCTGAAATCAGCTGTCCAAATTTTACTTCAAAAAGAAACATTCCTGAAGTTGTAGCAAAAAGAATAAATTTAGATAAGTTAGCTGAGCAGTCAGCAGTCAAAATAAAAATTATCTATTATACATCAGATGAGCCCCTTACCTGTCTGCAAATCCTAGCATAATTTTACAGATAGTTTAAAACAAGTCTGTTGGGCAGGTATCCTACAGTCCTTGGAGATGAGAGTTTCAGAGGTGCATACACATTTAGTTCCCTTTAGTTTCAAGTGCTCACAGATTCATGTTCTCTTTCTTCTGGTCATCTTCTATAATCCTCCCAGCTTTTCATGTAAAGCTGGGAACACCTTGTGGTTTTTTTAGTGGTTGCTTTTCTCCTCACAGATATTACTTTTCTTTCTTTATGATTCTTTATCTTTCCAGTCAGCTTTTCCTTACCTAGCCTTATAATTTTCTATTCTGTTTACAGAGTCAAAAACCACCTGGTGACAGATTCTCTTCTTATTGCTGTATAAGTTTTTTTGATAATTGTACTTGATGACAAGTAACTAATGTTGCCCATGCCAGTTCCAAGCAGTTTGGCCTACACAGTACATTATCTAGTGAGCCAAGCAGCACAGGGGTGGCTGAGAGCACTGATGCAAAAGGTACAGAAATTAGACTATGAAACCAAACTGAAGATTCTGATGCTTGCCATCATTAGCTAGAATTGGCCAGATTATATGTTTCTTTTTCCAGATTCATGATGATTGTGCCACTCTTTCTGCAAACAGTACTATTATACATAAAAGTTCTTGTTTTCTCTGTTTCTTGGAATACAGTTCTTTTTTTTTTTTTTCCCTCTTACACTATACTGAGTAGTTTGGTCAGTACCACAATACTAAGTATATTCCCTATCAGTATGTAACTGGCTTCCCTTCATTTTTTCATAAAGTACCAGCCCAAAATGTATTTCAGGAAATTGCAGAGAGGTGTGTTTATGGGTTATTTTGTTTGGAGTCTTTCTCCTTCATTTCCACAGACAGGGGAAAGGAGGAGAAATTTTACACTGTAAATACTTCCGGGAAAGGGGGAAAAAAGAGGATTTATTTATTCAGTACAAATGAAAGCTATTTTAAACCATGATGCATTTGTTATACAGTTCTGAAATGCAATTCAGTAATTAAGAAGTCCTTTCTTATTCAGGTTAGCCAATACACATTTGCAATGTGCAGTTACAGAGAAAAGAAGTCTGAGCCTCAAGAACTGATGCAACTCGAAGGATACACTGTGGATTACACAGCTCCTCACACAGGTACTTTTCATGATTTTGAAGTAGGATACTGAAACACAAGATATCTGTGTAAAATAGCTGCTTCAATTTACTTGTTTTGATGTAACAGCAAAAACTCCCCAGGGTTTCTTGTTCTTTGGCAGCAAAAAATTCCAAGGTTCTTGGGCAATTATTCCACTAGGACATTCTGGTGTGAAAAGTCATGCTTTTAGAAAGAAGCTTGTTGCATGATTAATGAAAAATAAACTTTATGCTAAAGTTTCAGGAAACATTGTAAGACCACATAAAATACAAGGAAAAAATTATGTATTCTAGTCAGTTTTCCCCCTTTCTCTTTTTGATGATGGTGGTATGTGTCAGTATACTGTGAAGTATGTTCATAAATAATTTAGAAAAGAAGATAAATTATGACAATGCCTGTGAAAGACAATTTACTCATAGTAATCAAAAATGAATTTGGAGATATCAGAAAAATCTTCACAAGGTTATGTTAAAATGGAAGAGGGAAATCACATGCAGAGAAAAACAGTTCTACCCATGCAGTGGAGGGTTATGAAATTAGGAGACTTCTGAGACATTAAGGATTGATCTTTAATCTTTATTGATCTTTAAAATGTTGTGTCAATGTTTGGAATAATTGAGAAGGCAAACAGTGCTCAGAAGGTATTTGGAAAACTGGAACAATTCTGTCATAAAGAAATCCCTAGCACAGCCTTGTTGACTGTTGTGTTTTGTTCTCATTATGTGCTCTCAGAAAAAAACACTGGGATGAGAAAAAGGACTATAGAAGAGCCGCACTGATAAAGAATATGGAGCTGTCTCTGTTCAATGAGAGATAAAGTTGACAGGGATTTCCAGCTAATAAAATAGTACCAGGAAGGAGAATATGTTAAAAAAATGCAAAATAGAATATGGCAGAGAGAAGATGAATAAGAAATAAGTTGGATCTGAATTTAAAGTAGACTCATGTAAATATTTTCTCCTGTGATTTCTCAATTTATTCTACTTATGTTATTTTTATGTATTACCGTTTGATCTTTATAGCTCTAGTTATCTTCTTTCTAAGTCATAAATACCTGTAAAAATGTTTTAACATACCCCTCCACACACACACATACTCCAAGTAAAACCAATAATGTAATAAACATTGATGGTGGTTTAGAAGTAACTTGTATTTAGCAAGACTACCTTCTTATTTGTTGCTTCAGGTCTTCAGGGTGGTCGAATGTTTTTCAATGCTGTTAAAGAAGGCGACACTGTGATATTTGCCAGTGACGATGAGCAGGATAGAATACTCTGGGTTCAAGCTATGTACAGAGCCACAGGTCAATCTTACAAGCCTGTTCCTGCAAGTCAAGCTCAGAAGATGAATCTTAAAGGAGGCAATGCCAACACAGATATATCCCCACTTTGTAAGTTGGCTTTTCTTTTCTTTTGTGGCTTTGGTTTTGGTTTTAGATGGTAAAATATGTAGCAGCTCCCTCAATGAAGTTTAATTAAGTAGAACTTATTCACTAGGCAAATGTGTCTAGCATTTCATTGTTAGTCAGAAGCTCTTTAACTCGGATTATTATTAACAACAAGGGAAATCCTGACTTGCAGGTCATTATTTTTATTATAATCCATGAAAATACAGCAATTAGCTTCATATTCCTTACAATTGACCCATATATTACCATGGAGACGGTGTTTGGTTTGCATTATATTTTTCATTAGCCAGCCAGTGGAGTATTGAATAGAAACGCATCAATCTATTCTCTGGGTTTTTTTTTTAGATTTAGGACAGCTTTATCATGCATTGTATGTATTAGTTACCAAAAAATTGCTATGCAGACAGTACATTTTAAGTTAAAAGGCAATATATGGGCTCCTGGGGGTTTTTTTGGCACATAGTGTAATAGTAAATTACATATAAAAAATTCTTTAAATTATTCAGGTTTAAATTTTTGTCACCTTTCTCTGAGGAAAGTATTGTTTCAGAGAAATCAAGGTAGATAGCATATATTAAACATATTTTAAATCTTCATATTATCACTTTGAAGGTATTCTGTCATGTTGATACCTGGACAAAGGAAGGATTTATTTTTTTTTAAGAGGGCTGAATGCAGTCCAGGGACCTTTTGTAATAGCCATCAAATTTCTGAGTCATCATATGATTATTATACAATAATCCTTCTTCATTATCATATAACCATACATGCATAGTGATAGAAGGGAGACATATGTTTTAGACTAAACTTGCTTTAGTGTCTGAAGTCTGTAGCAGGTTGACCCAAACCCATTCTTTTCCCTCAGTCCTGCTATCACTCAGTCTCATGACCTTCTATTCATCCTCCAATCCTTTATCAGTTTGCTTTTAGAAAACAATAAAATGTTCTAGTTAAACTTAGTAATATTTATCTAAAATCCTGGGGAGCTCTCAGTATCATTGAGCTTTTCCATGCCAAGATCATTGAAAAAAGTTTAATCTCACAAAAGCACTGACATCTGTTTTTCATCTGATACAATTGGACGGGAAATAATTGGAAGCACTTTGTGAAGTAATCTTTCATTATGGAGCCATTAAGGTGAAGTAGGGCTGAAGTGACGTTGCAAAAGCAAAGGTGGGGCAACAGCCAAGAAGTTCTTCTGCTCACCTCCTCCCAGTTCCCTGGATTTGTGCTGGGTGGTGGGAGTTCACTGTGCTCCTGCCTAATGTCCCTACTTCATGTGCATCAGTGAGAAAGTACAAAAGAAGTGACCACTGACAGCAGTGGCAAAGGACCTGCTCCTGCTTTTGGGCACGGTGTTTACCTGGAAGTGAAAGCAACTAGAAAAATGACTACAGGGCAGTGAAAATTACAGAAAGAAAAAGGTACAAAAAAAAAAAATCACAAGTTTCAAAAACGCACTGAAATTGTGTTTTCGGAGATAAAATTACTGATAATGTTAAAGAATTAAATAGCAATAAATTGTCACATCTTGGTATTATTTTAGACATTATTTTAGAGGGCTTACAGTTCTTAGGTGGAAACCATAGAAGAAGTAAGAATTTTTTTAAAGACATTTTAAGGGAAGCTCAAAAGCCTAAAGTATCTTGTATTTTTCTGTCATGCTTATGTATCCACTTACACAAACTCATGTGACTGAACTGTATATAAATCAAAAGTCCATGTTTAAACTATTATTTTTCGTATTTAAATTGTTATTTTCCTTTGGGTTTAATATACTTTAATATTGATATTTCATAATAATTCACAAAATAATTCATAACCTATAATAATTATTACATTTCTTTGCAATAGAGTAACTTGTGGAATTTAATGGGATATTTAGAAGCATTGTTTAACTGATTTCTGTAATGCCCCAGTTCTGTCTACATGAGGAATTTTTTTTTATTCCATATCCGGCTTTTGAGGTAGAAATGGGCATAATCAAATTAATCAGTTTCTAAGAAACTTCAAGAACTGGGGTTTTCACATATAACCTTAAATAATTTTCTAAGAGTCCTTTAAACATATACTGTGCTGAATTTCTTGTGGCATAGTTTTATTCCTAAGAAGACTCTATGGCTGACCTTCTGTCACATTTAAATAGATTCAGTTTCACAAGAAGTTCATTTTTTTTTCCCTAGAAAAATTTTTGCATGAAGCTTGGTATCTTTTATTTCTAAACAAGGTATAACATCACATACTTGAGAGCTGGCATATATATTAAATTAAATTAATTTTGAAGTTTTTCTTCTTTACTATGGTACATTTGTAGTACTAGGAAATACAGTTTTGACCAGATAATTTGTCAATTACTATTTTTAATGATTTTTATTTTCCTATTAATGGATAATTTAAGCTTTTCCTGCCAATAGAAGGTCATATTGTTTTCGTTTCTGCAATATATCATGCAATACCATCTCCATGTACAGAATCAAAAAAAACAGCTTGGGCTTTGCAAAACAAATGTCAGTTAATGGCATTCAGACCTTGAAAGTCTGTCCCCATTTTCCTTATCTGCTAAGACGAAAAGTCAACTCAGCCTGATAAAATCTTCAGAAAGAATTTTCAATAACTTGGAGAAACTTAATGAAAAGCATCTGAAAGTGGTATTTAACAGAATCAAACTACTCTGCCCCTCTTCTAAAATGTATACTAGTCAATTTTTTCATCTCTAAATAACTTGGTATTACAGTTTTATGGTATTAGGTGACTCCAAAACAAAAGTGAAGACAGGCTAATGTCATCAGTCATCACAAAAATGAGACTGACCTTCAGTTCCAATGTTCTGCATAAGCATGTTGAATGAAAGAGTCTTTAAGGATGTATGACTGTAGAATAGCCAGAAATTTCCCAAGGACATTAATGTTTCAAGGAAAGCACCAATGAAAAATAGATTCATTTGAATCACAGAAAGGTTCAGGAAGTGATCCCTTTCATAATGAGCAATGTATTAGGAGATATATTCATGCAATTGAAAAGGCAGCTGGAGTGCTTAGCACTGCTAATAACTTGTTCATAACACAGGAGTTAAAAGCAGCACATGAGGGGATTGTCATGTCTTAATGAAGAAATATAGAGTCAAACATCATTCTGAACCTACACCCTCATGAGTTCAGAGACAATCTCTTTCAATTAATTACATTTTTAGAAACGAACAAGTAAAAGAAATTTTTTTCATTTGACATAGTTTTCTCGGCAGGTTTTGCAGCTTTATGTCCATTCCATACCCTTTTGCCATCTGGAAGACTTGAGTAGCTCCACCCTCCCTGCATGTTTCCCCACTCCCCTTTATGTCCATTTCCTGCTTGCCTCAAACCATTTTTAGATAGAAAATGTTTACACTAGCCTCCACCACCCTAGGTAGCCAGTAAGTCACCCGTGTGCTCTCTTCTGTACTAGTCAGGAACATGTAAAAACTATCTACAGTCCACTTCAACAAAATACTGGCAGTCAGTCAGTGTGGTATCCCCAGCCCGACAGTCAGGCCGTGTGGGCCAGCTGCTTTCTCATTCTCTGCCACTCTCTCTGCAGAAGCTATTTCATGGCCTGAAACCTAAATTATAAAGTTCTGGGGTCATAGATTGTCTCTTTGGCCTGTGTAGCACTTTGGAGTCCTGGTCAATGATCAGGAGTCAAAATGTTCCCAGTGCAAGCTGTCCCCATCTGTCTGGAGTGGCACTTGAAGGAATGTAATGCATATCTTACCGCTGGCTTTTCCGACCAGTTCCAGCCCCTTTCTGGAACAGAGTCATAGTTCTTACCCTACTAGTCTTAGTCTTTAAATCTTTTTAATCCCCACAATACTAGATTGCTTGCCTTTACCTTCTCTTCTTTCCTGCTTGCCTAGCTAGTTCAAATTGCTTCCATGATGCTCAAAATCAAGCAGAGATGTTGCTGAGAGCTACGAGAAGGAGCAGGTCAGCACTCAGCAAGGCCAGTGCCTGTAGTTCACCCTAGCACAGGGTAGATGATGCAGGAAATGTGTATTTGCTCCTGGCTGGAACGGGGCAGAGATGTGTGGGGATGCTAGAACCACTTGAGAATGTGCCATAAACATGAAATTCTTGGTAATCTTAATTCAGTCAACTCTGTATGAGCTGAGTAACTGAGGATGTGATGATTTCAATAGCCTTTGCAGGGGACTAAAATTTGAAGTTTCTTGCAAAGATGGCAAAAAACATACTTAGAATGCTATTCTGCCCAAATGAATATCTTTGTCTAAATGAGCAATCAAATAATGTGCTAAAACTCCTGCAACAGCTTTTGTTAGTTTTTAACATAGTTTGAAAATATATTTATTTGCCTTACCTTGATCCAAAAGAAAAAAAAAAAAAAAAAAAAAAAAAAAAAAAAAAAAGGAGGATAGTTTCCAAAGAAATGCACAACCTGAAACAGGCAGTGCAACGTGGAAATGGCAGCCAATTATTTTGATTTAAAGGCAACACAGAAAGCATGGCAACAAATTAGATTAAGAAGGGAGTAAAAACTATTTCACTAATTGTGAAAAGCAAGAGAAATATTACTGCTTCAAAGCTCTCCCCAAATACTTTTCCAATATTTTCCATGATTGAAAAAGTGTAGAGAAAAATGATCTTGTATTTTTTTCTTAACTATATGACCATATAGCACCTTATATGCCTTTTGCATTTCCACGTTGTTTTAACAGGACAGCTAAAACTCATTTATGTATTTGAATTTGAAAAAAGCAATCACTCTAACCATTTTTAAAAGTAGGGTCTTTACTAATTTTTTTAATCACAGTCATATACCATTTATGAAATCCTCATGATCTTTGCTCAAGTTCTTAATTTTTTTAAATTCCTTTTTGTTTCAAAATATTTACCAGTTATCTTGTATGCAGATAATAGCAATAAATTAAAATGCAATGTATTACACTAGATGTTTTTCTGTTATTTCCTGCTCGCCTACAGCTGACAAAGGTAAGTTTTAGTTGTTTTTCTGTTGCTTAAATACATTTGATAACAGATCTTCTGCTACTGTTTGACAATGTTATTCGTACCACTTGATTTACTCAGAAAGATGACCAGTCATGGATATTTCTTTTAGAATGAAATCTAGCAAATATTTATAGTTTTAAATCAATACTTTTGCTGATTTTGCCCAAATTATATAATAGCAAATTCTGCTTTCACAAGCTGTACTGTGTTCAGTATATCACCTTACTCATTATGGTCATCTGGATACTGTATCAGTATGCTGGATCTGTTTCATTTGAAACATCCAAACTCCTGGTTTCGAAATACTTCAATTACTTGTCAGTACTTACACCTTCTCTCTTAAAAAGGGGGCATCTTTTATACTGCTGTGGTTAACCAGAGAAAAAAACAAAAGGTTATTTTAAGAATGATTCAGCTCTGTACAATTCTCTACATGATGGCAAAAAGAAATACTAGTACTTTTTCTTTTTTGTCATCTGTCTTACTATGAATATTTTTTAAGGAATATGATAAACCTGATATTCTTATATGAAGGAAAACTTTTAAGAAATGCTGAAATCAGTCACTTGCACATTAAAAATAATGAATTTGAAAGACTTTTATC
Source organism: Cisticola juncidis (assembly GCA_013400215.1). Lineage (NCBI taxonomy): Eukaryota > Metazoa > Chordata > Aves > Passeriformes > Cisticolidae > Cisticola > Cisticola juncidis. Next base: position 631,808 of record VXBR01012241.1, on the reverse strand, counting down.
TCTGTTTGGACATTTTGGAAGCTACAGATAACTTCATGTGTTGTTCAGTACTTTCGGTAATGTAGTTGTGTTGATATCAGATGTTTATCTTTGAATTAGTGTGTTTGAATACCGTTAAATTGCACGAATTAAGAGAGAGCAATTCCTGTACCTATGTCAGAAATATGAGCTAGGTTTGTCATTAATGATAGGCTAGTCTAACGCTCATTGAAATGTTGCTTATCTATGTAATCACATATGCTAGAGATCTTTCAAGCATTTAAAACACATGCTGCTGCTTCTCTGGGGTGATGATCTCATACCTTACACCATCGACATATTGTCATACTGTTTATTTGCTACATCCACCTTGGTGAAATCTGTCACATGGATGTGACTCTTGCTTTGACAATGCAAAGCCAAGTGATATGAATTAGTTTCTGCATCTTTCTAGGATTTGATGTTGCAGATCCTTCAGCTTGAATTAAATAATTCTCCCATCCACAAATACAGCTGAAAGTTGGACTTGACATGGATCAATATGATCTGGGGCTAAATTTCTAAATGTGACTGATTATGTTAGCATCATGCCCACAGATCAATATTGAGTTTTATTATGAACCTGACTCTGTAATTGGGTTTAATCAATAAACTTTTGTCTCCTTTCTTTAGAAATTTTAGATTTCTACTATGCAGGTTTTCAAAATTGCATTTAGGATACACTCAGATCTATACTTTTCTGGTAATGAATATAAAAAGACCTAGGTTTGAATTTAAAGGAACAAAGAGCTAAGACTCTATTGAAAGGGGAAGTCAATTTTTAAGTTGATAGGACTGTTCACCCCAGTACAGTCTATAGAATCCAAGACAGCTAATGTGCTAATACATAACTAGTCCTTTTGGGCACTGTAAGGCTTTTTCTGTCCATACTAGATACATAATTCACATTGAAGACTTCGACAAAACATAACATTAATGAAAGCAATCACTAGAGCTTCTCTTTTGATAAACCCGCGGGGTTTAAAGGCGTTGAAAGATGCAATCTGTGAAGAACAATAAATTTGGGCCTTTGATTGAAGTGCCATTTGGGATGGTATGCTTTCTCAATGTATTTACACAGAAATGCTGCTCCCTTTTTCAGTACACTTTGCTGGAAGGTTGAAGGAGCTCTTTGCCATTACCACACTAAGGTTTGTCTCATTAAAAGCTGAATACAAAAAGAAGGCTGGAAATGACCTAGCTCAAGCCAGTGTGTTCATTTCTGCTCCAGTTTGCCATTTGAGAAGTAGGCTTCAAGCCATGCTGAATATTTCTATTAAGTGGTACTTTGAACTGCAGTAAAGATGCTCTTTCTTTTCTGAATAAATAAATGCATAAACCTGTTTGGGGTTCTTTTAGTTTTTTTCTTTTTCTTTTTTTTTGTAGTATTTTGTGATTATTTTGCTAAAATTAGAAAGAGAGCCATACTAAACCAGGAAATTACAGAATATTTTTCTTTTCTACTCATAATATTGTTTTTAAATTGAGATATTTGCAGAGCCCACTAGAAAAGAATTCTTTAATACTTTTTTAATGTACTATGTTATGTTTTCTTGCAGCCTGTATAAATTTTGGTTTATCTGTTAATGGGTAGCAATTTTTTTCCACTTTTACACACTGTAAATTGGTATGATAGAAAAATAGCTCAGGAATAATATTTTCAGATTAAAAAATCAAGATTCTGTAATAATTCGCCTGCAAGCATCTCTCTATATGAGTTATTTCTCTGAGATACTTTCAAGCAAGCTTAGATATTGAAATTTATATGTCATGTATACACTGGTGTTTGTGAGTCTGAACACACATTCACATGTATTGTTCTGCACATTTTTCCTTTGTATAACAGATACAGACCGTGGCCAGAAACATGGCATGGATGAGTTTATTTCTGCTAATCCCTGCAAATTTGACCATGCTTCCCTCTTTAGACTGCTTCAGAGACAGACCTTGGATCACAGATTGAATGACTCCTATTCTTGTTTGGTGAGTGCTGGCTGGAAGATAGATATAAAGAAGTGAGAAATAGTTGTTACAAAGTAGTCCTTTCATCCTCTTTCATTCAACAACTGCAGTTGTAGGTGGAATAAAGGGTCCAATCGATTGGTTTTAAATCTGAAAATTACATACTTGCAAGCCGCTGCTGTGCCACTCAATAGAAGGCAAAGAGACGCAAACTGTCTTCAATTTTATCAGCTGAAATTTATCATGTCCTCTGGGGAGGTTTGAATAAAAGCAGAAAGTTTTGACAATGGCTAGAACTCCTGTGGTGGGATTTACTGACATCTGTACAGGCATTTCAAGGTCCAAATGTAGTTGCCTCATCTCAGACATTTTCACCTGCCTTGTAATTCTTCATTCTACTCCGGTTTGAAGCGAAAACACCAAAGAAAGGAGGCAGACCCATAAGCAATATAGTTATATGGGCATATATGCATTACCTGAACTGCAAGTAACAAAGGGGAGTATAATTATTAAACAAAAGAAAATTGAATGTGATTGCTGTATCACAATGAATGTTTTCCACATTCTAAGAATACCATCATTACCATCATAAAAGGTAAGATGTTGGCTGCAGTTTCCTTTTTGTGCAAGCATTTTCTGTTCTTGCTTTGTGGACTAGTTGAAGATGGGGCTGCTTCAGGTTTTGTTTCCATTAGGGAAGAAAACCAGCAACAATCTTGTGAGAGTTCATGAGATTATATACACTTGTTAAACAGGTTTGTATGGGTCAGACCTCATAACTTCCTGAGACTCTATTTTTCACCTGATATCATGCCTGAAATATTGGTCTCTCACTAAAGATCTACAATGCCTCACAGCACATAATTTTTTTTCACTTTAATGTCCCAACAGCAATAAAAAAATGATAGTGGGTAGTTTTACTTCATTTTTCCATTGTTCTGATTAGTCTTGTAATATGAAGATAATAATTGGATTTTTTAGGTTTGTTTGCAGTTTTTAAAAAGGGGAAAAAAGTATTATTTGATGACAGTTGCCTCCCTTTTAAAATACTGCCAGATACGTATGTATAGAAAAGTTATAGGACTCATTTTCTGTCTGTGGGTTGCTGAATCAAAGAGGCCTGAAGGTACATCTGTACAAAGTAATTGGCACTCAAAGAGAAAATGGTTAGCTTTCTACCAGTGCATTGGGGTCAAAATCTTTTTTTTATAATAATAATATAGTAAGACACTTAATATAACCTTGAAATCAGGAACTTTTAGAAGAGGTTAGGTGAAATGCACACTGCTATAGCAACCAGAAAGCAGATGTATTTCTTACAATTCTTTTTTTTTTAAATTCAGCTTTTAATAAGTATAATGGGTGATAATTTTTTTAATTGCATATTTAACTACATTTTTTTATTTAAAAAAAAATGGGAATGTCAAGGTAAAAATAGAATACATGGACATGTAATAGTGATTTTTCTTTCCTCTAACAGCTCATTTCCTATAATTTATAGAAACAATTCAACCCTTATTGCAACAAATACAGTGTAACCACGCATACAATTTGTAAAAAAAAATTAAAAGCATAAGAATTAATTTTATGCAACATTCTATATTAAATTATTATATAACCTCAATTTCTTCAATTCTACATTCTTCTTGGTATACAGAGAGTATTGAGAATGCAAAGGATTTTGAATTTTGGGTTTTTTTCAATTATAAAATAAAAAATATGTGGCTATCTAATACCAGTGCTTTGTAGGATATAGTTGTTGTGTTTTTGAGAGACTTATGCATGATATGGGATTGAACAAGGGCAAGGAAAGCACACATTTATATGAAAAATGACCAGGCAAACAGATCTTTTAAGAGAGACTGAAGTTAAATTAATGAGTTCTTTAAAGTTTTGTACTCTTGTCACAATTAGATCTTATGAGAATGAGAATAAATTTTAATAGTTTGCTTTTGTACTGCTAGGCAATCATATGCAACATTTTGTTATGTGTTCCATAAAAACATAGGGAGAGATCAGTGACAATGACAACATATTGGGAGAATATCAATCACAATAATCTCGATTACATCAAGGGCTAGGACACATATTATTACAAAAATACAGTTAAAAACCCTTTTTTTTTTCTTTGAATAGAATACCATATTTTGTATCAAACATTGTGTAAGCTATATGAGGCATTGCAACATGATCAGATACTAGATTAACGTGCTGAGTACTGTTCTGGGTTCTGAAGCAAAGTGTTCTCTACAAACATCTGAAGCTCCTTAAAGGCACTAGAAACACTAGCTCTGAAGAAATTAATTAGGAGAAAAAAAATTTATTAAATATGAAATACCTTTGAGATGTTCTTGTTTGCAAAAATAGAATATTGAAGAGTTTGGGGAGTGTATAAAGCTTGAATTCCTATTTCAAACAAGGCTTTCATTAGAGTTAAAACACAGATTTTTTAAAACTGATGAGAATATATTTTTATGTATTGTTCAGTAGTATTTTTGCTAATATTTTGTACAAATATCAAACATCTGATCTTGCTGAAGTATTCACAAGCATTAGGGAAATATTGATCTTCAGCTGTTATAAATTCATGAATTAGCAAAATCATTTTGCTTATCTAAGTTATTTGTATATTTCAGTTCAGATATTCCTCAACCTCTTTTAACCATTCGATGGAGATGGAATGATGAGAGATGATGAGAGGGAAATATCACCACAATCAAAATAAGAACAAAGAAAAATGCTTACATAGAACAGCTGTGCAGTAGTTGTAGTTTTGCAAGGTTTATATTTTGCTCCATGCTGCCTTTTGGAAGCTCACTCTGCTACTTATCATATTTCTGCATCAAGACTCAATTATATTTTTTTCTGGATTCACTCAAGAGCTGTTTTTGTGGTGTGAAGGAGTCTGTACTTTGCTCACATCTGTGTCAGGGTTAAGCTGTTCTCATCAAGACTCTGAGCAAGAAAGCTCTCAGTAAGATTGAGAATATCTAATAATTATTTAAGGTCAAATCTTACTCATCTTACTTAGGTGACTTTTAACAAACTATCTAGCTTTTCATGTCTTTACCAGTAAAAGTTGTTTTAAAGATGTTAGAAATGCATGCATGCTACATGGGTAAATTGTTGAATTGTGGCCAGAATATTAAAGTCGCAGCCACAGAGAACTGACCATCCAGAAACTGTGTCCTAAAGTCCCTCAGCATTTCCCAAATTTTAGTTTGTATCTTACAATTGATAGATAAAACAAAATTTATTATTTTAAAGTGCTAGTTTATTTTAGGGTTTGATATATAACTTAATCTGTACCAGACTTTGGATGTATTAACATGTTTTTTGTACACAATATATGTCAAACTAAAGGTAACTCATAACTGCAAATAGTTTCCTGATGTTTAGTCCTTTCAGTGAGAGGGCTATTGTAGGATCTAGCTTCCAGTGCTGTCAGCATTAGTCAGATGGAAATCATTCTAATATAAAAAGTTTATGTAATCGACATAGAAATCTATGTTTCTATTCTTTGCCTGATTTAAAGCTGAGAGTGGGAAAATGAATTTCAAAATGCTGTGGGTTTTTTTGCCTTCCAGGGCTGGTTTAGCCCAGGTCAGGTCTTTGTGTTGGATGAGTACTGCGCTCGCTACGGGGTGAGAGGCTGCCACCGCCATCTCTGCTACCTTGATGAACTGATTGAGTATTCAGAAAATGGCTCTGTCATTGATCCAACCTTGCTCCACTACAGCTTTGCATTTTGTGCTTCTCATGTTCATGGTAACAGGTAATTTAATGATATCTTTTTTAATCTATAGCATTTAAATGCACTGTCTGAATAAAAGTATTTACAGGCTCTTGCATTCACCAAGTAGGGAACTGCACACAGTAGAATCAGTTAATGAGAGTTTCTTCAGGGGTACTGGAGGTTCCATACAGATTACTGTTTAAAAAAAATCTCCTTTTAGCATGTATTTTCTTAATGCAATGTGTTTTCAAGATAAAAGGAACTCATCCTGTTAAAAGGGTAGTCTTCTTCATTTTGCATTTATGTTGTGGTACTAAATAGTGTTTCCAGTAAACATTTTAAACAATTTTGCAGTTTAAGGGAAATTTTGACTCTTTTTCTAAAGTCTGTATCTTGGCAACTAATCATACTGTACTGAGTTCTTCTGTCTGTGCTATCACAGAGAGAGATAACATATATTGGGAATTAGGTGTAACCCCTAGGAGGAGGATCTAGGATACTTCTAGAATCCTTTCCACTAGACAGGTAAACTACTTCGGGAGCTTTTAGCCACAGTGATTGTCTTGGGATGATACTTTCATTCTATCTGCAAGTGCAAGACTTAGAAAAAAAATTAAGTTGTAGCTTTGCTATTTTTGCACATTCTTTAGAAGAGGCACTGCTTCATCTATGTCTTATTCCAGACTGTGAAAGGACAAGCTCTGCTGTTGGAGCACGGCTACTGCAGATCAGATCATTGGATAGCTCAGGCCAGGAGGGACCACAGGAGATCTCTAGGCAAACCTCCTGCATGGAGCAGGGTCAGATATGAGCTCAGACCAGGTTGCTCAGGGCTTTTTCCAGTCAGGACTTTACCCCACTTGAACCTGTCTAATTTCAATGTAGTAATATTTATTGCCTCTTTTCTACCACCCAGTACCCCCAGAAGGCTGTTGTTCTGTCCACCTCAATACCTCCAATTCTCCAGGCTGAGCAAGCCCAATTCCCTCAGCCTCAAGTCAGAGCACCTGCTCTGGTCTCCGGCTGTTACAATGGCAATTCAATAAAATTCCTCCCTGTCTTCCTTGTATTTGAGCGGGAAGTGGGGCAGGCAATCTATCAAATTATAGAACATGCATTTATACCTATTTTGTGCACTAGAGTTGTAGACTGCTGTATGGAATATGTTTAAGAAGTTCAAAAATAGCAAGGAGAAACCTAATGGATTCTCCCAACTGATCCAATCCTGGCAGTAGGGGAAAACATCACAATCCCAGAAAGAAATTGCTCTCAGTAAATCCCCAAACTGAATCTTGATCAGGATTGGAAGAGAAATTTTCTGCCCAAGATGTATGCTTATGTTGCTTTGCTACCAGTCAGCCACAGAGGCTGTTTTACTTGTCCTCAAGCCAGAGAAGAGGTTATCCTTAGGAAAGATACTGTTTCCTTCACTGGCTCAGACAAAGCCTCATCTTGAGCTGGGGATTTATGACCTGAGTGATTTCATAGTAGTAGACTAACAATATATAATACGTGATATTAATATCCAAAATTGAAATGGTTTTGAATGTGCTTGAAATGCTGTCAAGAATCTTAACATTCATACCAATAAGTTAGGAGATTTCTGGCTTTTATTTGGTAACCTATTCTCTGTAAAAGCATGCTTCTTCATCAGTTCCTCAAGAACCTGACACATTCGTATTTCCCATTGAGTCTAAGCCTTTGTTGTTTCTCGCCTTTTTGTTATTGGTTTCAACCTAAGAAGACAAACATATGTGATAATTTCTCAAACTTATTTCAAGAATTCAAAAGAAAGGTAGATACATTTCTTTTTATTTCATAATTTGAGTGAAGGACAACCGTGCACGCAGTGCAAGAAAATATCTCAGGGAGCACATCATTTACACAGTGGTAAGCACTCTGTATTCTGTCTATTCCTACAGTACAGATATTCTCTGAATAGCATTATGAGTGTTTTAGGAATAAAAGAAGTGTTGAACAGAGAGGGTCTGACTAGAACTGAGATATTGTAAAAAGGAAGAGAAAAGAAACATGAAGAAAGAAAAAAAGTAAGTCAAGGACAGAGGCAGACACACTCGCTCAGAAAGACAGACACAGATATATGGGCACATAATATACCCACTCATTCATTTACTGCAGCACTAAGAAATAGTAAAAGGTAAAAGAGAATTTCACAGACAATGCACGACAGGCCAAAGTTCTAGGCTGGTCCCTGGCGTTACACATTTTCGTTTTGTAAGTCAGGCTGGGAATCAGAAAGACCACAGAACAAAGGGCTTTATAATCTGGCCATGATTTATTTAATTTATATGTCACTTTTGCTTCACAGAGGGATCTTAGACCCTCCCCTAGCCTGAGAAAGATCATCAAAATTGATCTTGAAGTCAGGTAATGGAGGAGCATGTAGAAATGCAGCCATATCTGTAGTTCATGTTGTCCATTTCTTTTATGTATGAATTTTAAAATAACAGGCAATCTGGCAACATTAGTCAAACTATCAGATACAAGTGTCTCTCACCTTCTTTTCTGGTGAGGAGAAACTCAATCTGAATCAGCTTTGGCTCTTTCCACCCTTCAGACTTGTTCAAAATTCTTCCAACATATTTTTTGAACCTTCAAGTGTCCCCTGTGCTGTTTTGCTGAACTGTAGGACTCGAAACATGTTTTGTGCTGTAGGCTATAATCTTGCAGACTTTAACACAGTACCGTGGGTTTATTTCAAAACACCTGGCATAAACATGTAGAAGTTTTGTTGTCATAGAGCTTCAGGGACATTTGGAGCACAGAAGGTTCCTGAACTGAGCTCCAGTGTAGGCTGTATGCAGTAAACCTTGTCTCCTGATCTCAGAACTAGGGGATAGTCCCCAGCTTCTTTTTTTTTTCTTTCCTGAGATGAAGATACAGACAACAACTTCTGCCAGATTTATCAAGCATACCTGTACTTCGTGTGTCCTATGCCAATGTTGCTGATTTGGGAACAGAAATGTTTACTCAGGGTCAAACACAATGTGCTGAGTCCTAGATTGAGAAATTAAAAGCTTATTTGTCCTTTTCTTTCCCTGTTCATTAGACCATTACAACTGGGCTAACAAACTGCTTATGTAGAAAAGGTTTTTTTTACTTTTGTAGATGACAGTCTTAAGACATTCTCTTCCTAAACAGCCAACAAGGAAAATATTTCACTAAAAAAATAGCTGTGCTGTGTTTAAACAAATATATATTTTGAGTCAACTATTTTCTTTTCTTCTGTAAATTAAATAATATTTCATCATCTGTACTTTTGGTGCTAGGTAGATTTACTGTACCATCTCCTTTGACTTCTCATCACAATGGGTTTCTTTTGAAATATACCATGGTCGTTCATATGAAAAATTCTATATATTCCCCATCAATATAGTTAGTTCACAAGTAAACTTTTTGCTCTGCACTTATGCATAAACTTATTGCTGGTGAAAGTGAAATGGGCAGAACAAGGAACTATAGGACATTCCTGAATGATGACATTTCAGTCTAAACAGTCCAGGTAGGAGCTATTGTTTTCTTCCCCATCATATTCACTCTTGTCTACTTTTCATGCTGTGACTTCTATTTAGTCCCTCTTGTCTGAAATGAATGCTGGTGGGTATCACATGAAGTGTGAAGTGACTTCTTTCCACCTGCTGAGTTACAGACTGAATTGAAAAATTCAAAATTCAAGCATATTCCCTTGTTATACCTTTTCTTATTCAGAAAGATATCTGATGAAATGAATTCAGATATGAGAAGTGAATGTGAAAGTAATGCTGCAAAAATCAGTAAATAACTGAAGATGAATAGGTTAGGGGTTTTTTTGTCTTTATTGCAAAAACTTCAGCATATGTGTGTTTCCATAGAAGAACAATCATGAGTCAGAATTGTTCTAAGCCAATCAGTCATCTGTCTTCAGCATTGACCTCCTTGGAGTAAAAGAAGAGCAAGCATGTGCAGCATTTTCTCTTTCCCACTCCCAACTCTTTGCAGCTCAGAATATGCCCTGTTTGGTAACCTGGAGTGAGCCTTTTTTTCAGGTACTTGTCCATTGCACCCCTGAACCACTGTAACCCTTTTCAACCTCAACACCTCTGGCAGCAAGTTCCACGGCTCAGCCTCCTCTTGCTTGAAGAACTATTGCTTTGAACTTGACTCCTACACGTCTCATTTCATGCTCTGCTGCTATTGGAGAGGTAAAGGAGAAAAAAGAAAAATCCTGTTCTGTCTGCTATTTAAGAATCAAGAATTGGAAGTGAACAATGCTATAATCGCATTGGATGGAATTTTTCTGCTAGTTCCTTATCCTTTTATGGTGTTTCCCAGTGTTGGTTTGCTCCTTTGACTGCTACTGAACAGGGACGATTTCATGGAATTATCCGTCATGAAACCAGGATCTCCATTCTCAATAACAACTGTGTTTTCCTTACATTTATCTATGTTCATCATTGTTTTCTGTTGTATTGCTACGTGATTTCATGGGGGCTTTCTGGGATTCCACACTATGCCACATAACTATCATTAAAATTACATTGTCTGTCACCTCAGTTCTCAGCTGTAAGCCAGGTCATTTATAAATACTGTAAAACACCACAAGTCTCACCACAGATCTCTGCAGAACTCTACTGATAACATACCTTCATAGCAGGTACTCACCTCTCTAATTTTAAATGTAAATGTAGGAACTTTTACTCAAATACCGTTGAATTGCTTTTAAAGCCTTTGATTAGGGACTCTGTTAAAAGAGCTTTGGAAATCCAGGTATTTCATATGAGTCAGGTCACACTCATCCACTTGTTTTCAATCCTTTTAGAGAACTTCAAGATCAGAAGGTAAGATTTCTCTGTTTTATGGCTTCAAAGTCATACAGACTTCGCTATAGATAATATTTACCCAAATATCCTGATTTCTCTGCTTAACTATCCTTATATTAGAGTTCCTTCTAATTTTCTAGGATACGTGTAATACTTATTGGCCTACATTTCCCTTGGCTCCTTGGAGACTTTCTCTGATTTTTTTGCTCCTATTTTGATTCTGATCTCCCATTCCCCAGAAGGATGACAGTTCTGGATGAGAACTTTCACATCTTCACAGGTAATTCAGGTTGCCAGGTGGACCTGGTGACTTACTGCTGGCTGTTTTCTCATTTGTTCCATAAGGAGTTGTTTAAGTTCCTTTCATTTTTAAGACATACTTTGCTAAAAACTAAGATTTCTCTTGCTATGAAGGATTCCAGCATAGAAGTCTTTTTCATAATAATTTGCTTCATAATAGTACAGCAGTACAAAAATAATCATTTTCTATCTCTGTAATAGCCTTGCCCTCTCTGAGAGCTACTTTTAGGTCCTTGCCATCATTTGGCAATGTAGACTCTCTGATAGGCTTCTTGTTTGGTTATGCTTGGAGGAAATACATTAGAGTAGAATGAAGGGACACACAAGAGAAGTGAAATGATGGAAACTTTGGACAGTGCTATGCCTTCATAAATTTCTTCTCATTTTTCAGTGTTTTGTGGTAAGAAACATTTACTGCAATTTTACACTTTGTGTCAAGTCACAAAATAATTTTCAGAGAAATCATCTCTTTTAAGGATGATTTTCCTCTGGGACAAGGAACATCATAAAAATAAAGAAAATAGTATCATTACATTCCTCTGTCTCTTTTCATTTTTTTCTGGAACTTCTGAATAGGTGTATTCTTCTCTAACTAACTTAACCTTAAAGTAAGTTTGTCTATATCTTAATGATTTCTCCTTCATTTTATATCTTTCATAAAAAAGTATGGAATAATATTTCAAATAAAATACCAGAACTTAGGTCCATAGTTTCAACATTTATCTGCACATGGCCACCATCTGGCATGAAAGGTTTTGTCCAGTTGATCTCCTCCCAGGAGTGTTACACTTTCACATGCACAAGTTTGTATCTAAAATATTTGAATATCATGTAGACTATTTTCTTAGATGGTTTACCCTAAAATATATTGCTAAGAGGATTTTGTGGAAGAACTTGGTTTGAAGGACTTGAAAGTGCTTCCTCTTTCTGCAGTTTCTTATTCATTCTCAATCCTTCATGTTCTGTCTGTGTTGCAATTCTAGCAGGTACAAGGTCTACTTTTACTGTTTTTTATTGGCAGTTGGACCTTCTGCCTTAATCTTAGATGTGTTCCAAGGCTGTCCAACAGCTGGAGGAAGGAGCCTGGGTTCCCTTACATTGTGGATCTTTAGGGAAGTGTGTAACATCAGTCTGCTAGCCTCTCTTGTTTTATAGCATCTAGAGATGTAACGAGAGTCTACTGTGTTTATAGTTTGTCTCATTTTTCTATCAGTCATCTATAATGAAGATGGTGAGAGTAGATTTCTCATAGTTAAACCCATGTTTTTATTAAGAAGTCATTTGTTATCATTCACTATTTACCCTGAACAGTGGAATGAAAAAATTACCTTTTAGGATTGACATGCTATGGGAGTTTGTGCTACTAAATGAGAAGCAGTAATGTCTCAGAATAAAAAACTATCTCTCTTCTTCCAAGTGAATGTAATCTTTCCTTTTTCTGAGGCTTGTTGGGCAATGCTGAGAACAGAATTTTTTCAGTAGGCCCTGTGTCAAACATCTTGCATCATCCAGTTAATCCTTCTTTTTTGGAAACTGATAATCCAAAGTATATGGAGCACAGAGGAAGGTGAACCTTTAACCTGTATTCTTCTTTTTAAGTGGTTTCCTTATGAGCATCACAGGCCCAAGCCTCTAATGGGAGACCTCTAAATAGTTACGTTTAGAGTAACTGGCTTAGTTTATATATATATATATATATTTAAATGTATGTCATTCAATTAGTGGCACAGTTTTCTATATATTGCTGTTGTAAATAGCCAGAAAAAAGCTGTCAGTGGGAATTCTCTTGTATTCAAAGTTAGAAGTAGAACACTTCACCTTGCTGCAGGGGCTGACTGAAGCCATGTTGACTTCACCTTTGTTTAATGGAAGTTTACTGTCCTGTGTTGAAAAGTGTTGTTATAATAATGATATAACAAAATGTGTCTTAACTACATTATTAATAGAGGCATATTTTTCAATGTCTCAAAACAAATCTACTGCTGAAAAGCCTCTATATTTCAATAGAAAGTTAAACATAATTCACACATTATTAAGAAATACCATAAAAAAGTTCAGCCTATTCAAGGTTATATTTGCCATCTTACGCAATGAAGGAATGCTATTACATACACTTACCATCCCTAAACATTATACAATATTTTGTTATTAATTTCAACTGATTACTGCCTTTATATACCCTTATGTGTTGGGTAAAATGATATTATATTATTACATGCTTTGCTTTCCATTAGGAGGCCATTAATGAATCCAAACTAAAATATAAATGCAGAAAAGATTATTAAAATCAACCCAAATTATGTTCTTAATCTGTTTCAGTGACCTTCAGAATTGGTCTTTTTTATTCAGTTGTGAAAAAAAGGGCATGAGCTGTAAGCAGATGTCAGAGCAGCCTGAGAACTGCATACAGCAGAAGGCTCTATTGTGCCAGTTTTATGTCAGAATGTTTGAAGAATAGTTAATATAAACAAAAAAGTGCTCGGTCTTCAAGTGTCTGCTGGTTAAAGCTGTGTTTGAATTCCATGTGGTAATGCACCATCTTCATGTTCTGTGATAAAAAGATGTCTGCTCTGTCCAATTTTAAGCTGATGGTGGAAATCATTGTACTTCTATTTCTGTAACATAAACCATGGACTATGCAAAAGCCTTAATACAGTTACATTTTAGAAGAAAATTTTTATATTTAAGTTCTTGAATATTAAGTCCCATAAAAAGCTAATAAAAGTTCTTCATAAAATTCTAAAAAAAATTAATCTTTGGTTTTCTAAGAAACAAGCAGTCAAGCTTTTATCTTGCTAATTTGAAACTTGTCCCTATTCTTCATTTGATTGTGTATCATGCTGAATATAAAAACAAGTGCTTTTAGAAAGCACTGAAGTCTTCTAAAACAATTTGTTTCTAGAAGAAAGGATGCCTTTTAAGTTAGATTTTGTTTTTTCTGTGTCATTGAAATGTAGTTTATTACAGAAATATCTTAAAGCTGAAGTATTTTTTCTTTTATTTTGTTTTTCAAAATAATTTCATATCTTCCTAAGGCAAGATGGCAAATTCTTTTTGGTCAGCCTTACTGCTCATACCTGTATGTATGTTAGAATATCAGTCTGTACATTATTCTCTTCATACTCTTTGTTCTCATGACACATCAAAGTGTTGGTCTATGTTTTTAATGAGAAAAGCACATTGAAACATTTTTATAATTTTGAAAATATGAAAAAATGCAAAAAAGCACCAGTATCAATGATGTTCCAGAGGAAAAAGGCATGTTCTGTTAGTATTTCCAAGGCTGTCTTAACAAAGCAGCCTTGCTTAAAGTAACAATTCACTCTCTGAGAGGCCACTAGGAGAAGCTGTTTCCAAATACAAGGGCTGGAAACAATCCACAGTCAACCCAGTGTCCAGCAGATCTAATTCCTGTTGGAACTGGAATGCAGTTTTATCTTACGTGCTGTAGGTCTTCTCTATAATCTTAATCCTACAATTCATCAAGTGACCTTTGCAAATTATTGCAGGTTTTAAACCTCTAGACATCAAAATAATTCTAGATGATGCCCCAAGCCTAAAAGGATTATATCAAGTGAAGAAAAACAGTCCACTGCAAGAGGAAAACTGAGATCCATCACCTGATCAGTCAGCTTCTCTAGAGTAACTGTTGTCAGGACAACAATCTTGCAAGATTTTTGCAGTAAAAAATAACTTTCAAAATTCTGGTCAACCTTTACTTTTGGTTAACGATTTCAATGGTTTATGGTTAAACAGCTATTTTCCACTTGAATTTACTAGCTCTAGTTCATGAGGTATTTATTTCAAATCTCTTCTGATATTTAAGTCTGAGTGAATTAAACAATTTGACTTGTGACCAGAGACAACATTACATCTGTGCCAGTTAGACTATGATCTAAGCAGATAAGACAAGCCAATCCAAATCCAATTGACAGAGTTCTTAAAAAATGGTAGAGTAATATATGTGTGTGAGAGAAGGCTACTCAGGTTTCGAGTGTTTCACCTAGTTCTCTAATTCTAAAAAATGATGTGAACAATAAGGAGGAAAAAAGAATGTGGAGGAAGGGAAAATTCACTCTCCATTACCTTCTTGAGAAGATGATGTTAAAATGAAAATTCTACTTCAGAAAGTCCATCACTTTTCTTGGCTGAGTTCTTGTAAGAACTGCAGTCCCAGGCTGCAATATCAAACCTTAGTTTGATAAGTTTTGAATTTAAAAAAATCAAGTCCACAACATTTGAGGCAGTAGGAAAGACACATTTGTTGTTGCTTTTAATTGCAAAATAGTTCTTGCATAGTTTATGGATGACCTACACCTTTGAAAACTAAATGACTGCAGGAGTCTGACTTTCCTTGCAGGCAGAGTATTTCGTAAATAAAAATAACCAGATCAAAACAGTTCTATTTATTTTATTCAGTCTTTAAAGTAAATAAGGAAAAAATATCCAGAAGATTAAATGAGTGGGAATTTTGAAATATTTATCTATTTTTAATGTTTCGGCTTATCTCACAGATTCTTTTTTCCATGGATTCTTTTCTAATTAGTGGTAGGCATTTAGTCCCTAAAGTAGAAAAATTATCACCAACATGATATGTGTCACAACTGTGTTGCAAAAATGCTTTTTTATATTCTTGTTACAATAAAGTTTGTGCAGTCAAGAAACAAAATTGTGGTATTTTCTGTGGTATTTTTCTAAAAGCATATTCTCAAGAGATGAGTTTTTCAGTGCTATAGGTGATAGTTTTCCAACACCTTTTTGTGTGCTCCTTCTTCTGGGACATCTGCTTCAATGCAAACATATATTTAGCAGTTTTGAAAATTTTAATTGTTGACAACAGGGTTCCTTATGACAACAAATTCAGGGAAGTGACAGGTGCCTGGTACGTAGTGATGGTGGCCTTAGTGCAGGGTGACAGGTATGACATCCTCCTGGCTCACCTTTTTCACTTACTGCTATCTGGACCCCTAGGTCTTTCCTGACATATATATGACATGCCCCAGCGAGGCTTAATATGACAGAACTATTTACTTTATCAGTCCAAAGTGCAATCTCTGCTGACAATGAAATCAGACAGTGCAATTTACTTAAATCTGAGCTCATTCCATTTGTCAGAAGGCTGAGGTAAAGTATCCTGGCATCCATCAAACGAGAGAAGATAAGTTTTTTGCTCTTTCACATCAAATTTATACGATGGTGTTTTGATGTGCCTGACTGCTCCCATCCCTACCATATCTGATTTTTTATTGTTGTCTTCACAATAATTTAAGGAAATCAAGCATTCTTTCCACCTTGACTTGACAGGTCACAAATATAAGTGATTTAAACGGTGAGAGAATTGTTTGTGTCATGACCAGGTAGCAACTTATCCCTCCTAGATTTAAGTACAGAGCAGAAAGTTAAAGTTGTAACAATTTAGGAAAAAGATGTTCATAGAACCCTAGAATGATTCTTGGAACATTCAGAATGCTCCAACAAAGAACGTTGTCTTTCTTTATGTCATTTTACTACAATTTCTTAGTTCTAGAAACACTGAGATAATTTTGGAGGCTCTGGAGAAGATAAAGGGCAGACCCACACATAGTGTCAGGTTCAGAAACTCAGGTGAGAAGCAGTAGCTGATTTGTTACCTTGGAGCTGGGAGTTAGGAAAGTAGCATGAACATTTCATATACTTCTTTTTAAAGTATGCTGTATGTGGGGAAGTTGTGCCTATGTGGCAAAAATAATATTTGGGAGCTGTGTATTTAATTTTATTTTTTTTTACTTTTGTCATCATTTTAACATAAATACATTAGTAACACTTTTAGGTTAAGACTTTAGACCAAGTGTATGTTTAATACACTAAATATAAATTTTTAATTATTGTGACTTAAATTTGATGTTTTAAAAAATACCAGTGCATTTATTTTTTAAAGACATTTTAGTTGCATCTTTAATGGTGCACCAATATGGAAGTCTTGATTACATTATGCTATTTGTCAATATAGGATAAGGAATCAAACTCTATCCTCACTATGCAGGATTCCTAAGTGTACCCTGCTGTGGCTTTTCTCGCTGTAGTTTCTCTCCCACCTTTACTTTAAAATCACTTTTACCTGTATTGTGCCTCTAGAAAAATAAACAGAAGATTCAAGGAGATGAAATTTAACAAGATTTGAGTAGACCTCTCTACTATAACAATAGTACTAATTTTCTTGAGAAAATACACTCTCTTTTGAGAGGACTTGGGAGAATTATATTCTAACTTGTGTTCATATTGAGATGTAGAAACTTAGGACTTGAATTCAAATTCCAGCTCAAAAGTTAAATTCTTTGTCCAGTTGCAACCTGTCCTTTAACTGTATTCCCAAGTAACTGTTTATCCTTGAGGCAATACGAAAAAGAAAAGGGGAGTTAATACTCATGTGTAATGAAAACTTTATAAAATAAAGATTATTGTCCAAAGACAAATCAGCATGAAAAGATATCAACAATTATTAAATATTTATTATTGCAGGCCAGATGGAATTGGAACGGTATCTGTGGAAGAGAAAGAAAGGTTTGAGGAAATTAAGGACAGACTTTCCTCCCTTTTAGAAAACCAAATAAGCCATTTCAGGTGAGTGTATCATTTATTCAATGAATGCTACATTTTTTCTGGAAGAATTTTCTTGTGGTGTTTAATCCATGAGATTAATATTGGCCTTTAATGAGTGGAGTGAAAATAAAATGGTCTGCTTGCAAAGAAATAGCTTAAATATGGAATAATTTATTTACAAAGATGGTTGTACTTGAAATTTATTTGTGTAATATTTGTGAGTTGATAGATCTGACAGAAAAGATTATGCAAGAATAGGCCTTGATTTTGTAGATGTTTTTAAAGTTCAAGCTTTGTAACCAAAAAACTTCCCTGAATGAAAGTGACTGTGCCATAACTATTTGTGGATTACTATGGATCAGTAAAATCAGTGAAATAAAGAGCTCTTGAAAGAGAAATGATACAGAGTGCTCCCTACTTTCAGGCCTTCACATGCATGAGACTAATTACAAAATGTATAATAAAGTCTAAATGATCTTTTGAGTTGAAACAAATAAAAACCTATCATGTCTGCTAACTTACTCAAGAGTTATGTTGATGAGCTTGGGCTACAATGGTGATCATAGAATCTTTTTTGGTGGATTTGGTGGAAAAAGTCTTGGTAGATTTCGAGCAAACTTAAACAGCATTAGAAATTCCTCCTTGAGAGCAATTAAACGTGTCAAACATGAATTACTTCATCCTTCATAGGAATCTATGGTTTGCCTTAAAATCCTATTTATCAATACAAACTGTGCTCTGCCAGGTGAGAAGTAATAACTACTAGAAATCAAATAAAAAATAGATGAAATGTCTGGATTTAAACAAGGACTGGCATAATACTGGAAGAAAGAAAAAAGATAGTGCCTTAGAATCTGAATTAATAAAGCATATAATGTCACAATGTAGGACATCCCAATAGAGCATTGGAAGTAATATTTTAAATAAAACCTGGACTCAAGACATGTAAAAGGATCACAGCTCTCAATTAACTAAGAATAACTTTGGCTGTCAGATTGCTTTTTTAGGTAAACATGGTATTAAAACAACTCCATATTCTCCTTCAAAATTGTTATGATAACTGTGAAATGCAGAATATTTGGAAAAATACATTCAACAGTAAGGATTTATGCAGAGTATGCACTGAATTTCTCTGCTTTGGCCATACTGTCCTTGAATGCCCTGTATTCCTTGTTATCAGGTAGTCCCACCATCTCCCAGGCTGGATTCTTGCCTCCACTGTCCTTTTTATTGTCAGTTTGGGCATCCATGCTGTTTATGTGTTATATTTCTGGAACATTTCAGAGACTTTCATGCCCTCCATGTTCGAATATTTTTTTTCATTTTTAAATGCCAGATTCTCTGCAATAATCTCTTTATCTTCCTCATGGAGTCACAGAGAGGATGTTTGATTGTTTGTCACCACTTTGGTTTCTAAATTGTGGCATGCATTTGACTCCTACTTTTTTTGCTTTTACTTCAGGCTGCTTGTAGGTTTCTTGCTTTTTTTATGATTGCATCTTTAAAGTTCTTGCTTTTTTTTTCAAGTTCTTAATTCTTTTCATAGATCCCATTCTTGAAATTGTATATACATGTACTAAATATACATGTACTGATTTTTTTGGCCTGTTCTCTTTTGCTACATTAATAAATTGTATCATTTTGTGATTATTACTACAGAGCACTTCCTCTGCTCTGCACCTCTCAAACTATGTCCTCTTCACATTTGAGACTGAATCCAGAATAATATCTCTTTTTGTGGGTCTTAAATTAATTGTTGAAGGAAGCAATTCAAACCTGTATCCCAAAATATTGTCATTATACCTTGTTCTAATGAGATATCAGTCACGTGTATATGCCTGGAGTTGAAATCTTGAATTGGCAGCTCCTCTAATCTCACTTAGCATTTTGTAAGTGCCCTGACCATTATAACTAGGGGATCAGTGGTACAGACTCTCAAGGATCATCAGCACTTTTTTTTTCTCTGCAGTTCTTTTCTAAGCTTTGCCTTCTCTCCATTGCTCAGTGTTGTGTGCACTGGCCAGCTGTCATGGACAGTTTAGCTGAGGAGTGCACGTCTCTTCCTGCCTTTCAGAGCAGCTCTGAACATTTGCTGTGTCCACCTAAGTGACTAGGTCACACCCATCTGAAAAAGGCACTCTCCCTTGCCTGCCAACTGACCTGCAGCCTCCAGTTTTAATACTCCCCTCTGGCCTTTTTAATTTTATTGTCACTGTTGTCAGCCTGCTTCCATTATGCAGTCAGCCCGTCCTGTGCTAGTGGCTGTTGTCTAAAGTAGTTCTTAAGGTACTTACACCTTTCCTCTCTGTCACCCTGTCTACCCACTGAGAATTCAGATCTCTGCAAGCCTCTCAGGCATCAAATGTGGAAGAGACATTTCTGAGAAAGCTGTCGTGAAGGTCTTGGGCTTTAACCTCTTGCCTGGCTGTGTGAATTTTATCTCTGGAGTCTTTACAGAGATAAAAGCAAATACTGGAATTGTCACTGCAGGAAATCCTGTTTTAACCTCATTTGTAAGGCTTTATTTTGGCTGACCAAAATGCAGACCTAAAATTCACTGATCTGAATCCTTTTATCATTAGAAAAGATTTGACTACTGGAAAACATTAGAATAGGTGGCTACCTTTCTCAGTGAGTAATAATAAGAAAAAAATAATCTCAGCAAATTAAAAAATCCTTTTTCCAACTGGGATATCCCAGTAAGATTTTATAGACAGGATTAAGAGAAATTACAGTTGCCTGAGCATTGTATTCTCAATGACCTGCTATACTGCATCATTCAGCAGACAAAAATAAAAGATAAACCTATGAATGCAATCACTTTTTCATTTACATAATTTTAGGAGTGGGTGTGGTTTAAGTTATAGCTGATAAAATTTAAGATAAGTGCTTTTTCAAGGTATTTTAATATAATAGAAAAAATATGAAATATCTGCTAGCATTTATATCTCTAGAAATTAAAATATCTGATAATCCATCCTTGTCTTAAACCAATTTTAAAATAAAATACAATATACAGAATGTTGCTTTCCAGGTCCAGTAACAGTCATGTCTACATGAAAAATAGTTTTTCCAGGAAGATGACAATTAAACTCATCAGAGACCTTTAAATATCCTTCATAGTTGATAATTTGGACGTTTTAGGGTTTTTTTCTGCACTTAGGCCTAAAATGCTGGTAAGCTGATACTGCTGTGATATGTTTGTACTCTGTGGTTGACTACTGAAGAGGCTTTCTTCTTTTATTAGTACTTCAGGTATGGGAGTCTTCTGCTAGCATAATTTAATGCAAGTTGTATGCAGATACATCTTAACGTAAATTCATAAAGGAGCTTTTATCATTCTGATAATTTTATGTTTCTCTTATTTTTTTTCTTTCTCAATTATTTTTATTTTTATTTTTATTTTTTATTTTTACATTCTAAGATACTGTTTCCCTTTTGGACGTCCTGAAGGAGCTTTAAAAGCCACACTTTCCTTACTTGAAAGGGTAAGTTTGAGAACATATTTTAAGTTCTGTGTGACTGCTGAGCCTGCATTTTTCTTTTGCATTCAGGTTGCTGAAAGCAGACTCATGTCTTCTCAGGTATTTTACTCCTGGTTGTAACTGGTCACTGGAATGATGGTTGTTTTGGGCTTTTTTCTCATTGTTTTCCACGGAGGCAAACAGCTGTTTTCTGTAGGGTTTATTTATATTCCACAAATGCATAACCTGAGTCAATTTAAGCAAAAGCTATGCACAGCAAATCTGACATAGGCAGCTATCAGTGTGAACTCCTGCCCAGCAAATCCTCTTGTATTGACTAGAAAGGAGAATACCTCATAATGATAAAAACATCTCAGTCATCTCTGTGGAAAAAGGACTTTAAATTCCAGCAGAGATTCCAAAGGAATTGTATCAGCAGGAGTCTGATGAAGGTATGAATTGGAAAAAAGCTTAGGTCCCAGTTCTGTTGCTTTGCCAAAATCTGAGAGGTTTTGTCCCGGCAAATATTAGTTATTCTGCAGTGCACAACACTTCATGGATAGAGATTCTCTCCTAGAAAACCTCTGCCATGTTCAGAAAACACATAGGGTGTTATATATATATACTTCACTTACCATCTCAGTGATTGTAGTGCTGTGTAGGTTCTTTTGTGCTTTTTGAAACACCATTTTCTCTACCCATTCCTTCTGTCACAAATGATAATGGTGCTCTAACTGCGTCTCAAGCAGCACTGCTGTCAGTCTTGACTGGGAACGAATGTCCTTTCCTACATTTGTGGATGCAGAATGGGTTAGAACCATTTTATTTTACCCACTGAAATTTATTTTACCCATTGAAATTTATTTTATTTTGAAAAAAAATTAGACCAAGAAAAAAAGTTTTTGAATACAGTAAATTCACTTGTCAATAACCCAAAAGTTATTAATTTAAAAAGGCGAGTAAACACATATAAGTCATACTTGTGTGCAGTTATTCTAGAAGTTTGCCTTTCAGCAATGTCTTCTAATAGTTTCTCTGTTGCTGAACCTGTTTCTTTTCTAGCACTTCCTTCTCCAGACTATATCTCTTGCTCCCTCCTTTTAACAGTAGCTTTTTAGATATATAAGGGTGTAGCCTGTCCGGGGATCCACTTGAGAAGCATTTTTTTAAGATTGTGAGTTACCTGAAATTTTATTATTTATACGAAAATGTGATAAAAACATACTAAGTTCTGTTTACACTTACCTGTTGAAAGTTAATGGAGTTCAGAATTAAAGTAAAAGTGTGAGCACATTATCAATTTTTTTTTAGTATAGTAATCCAGAGTATATTATGCTGCATTTATATAAAGAGGTATGGATTCTTGGTTTACCTCACTTGCAATAGGTGAGGTGACAACTCACATGTTTTGAAAATATTCTATGGACACTATTCTCCTACTTGTCCATAATAAAATATTCTGCTGGAAATTCAGTGTTTTCCCTGCCCTCTATATAGACAATTTTTTTCACAGCAAGGACATGCTGAATTTGAATAATTTTACCCTGTTGAAGAGTCTATGGTTCTGTAATGGTGGAAGCTTTTCCACAGGTGGGATCCAAGCCAGTTTCCACAATCACATCTGTAGTGGTAACCATGATGCAACCCATCAACAGAATGCTCTTGTTCTACTGGTCTCAATGTCACCCCCAGACTAACTGGCTTGCTGCAAGATGCCAAACAGGAGGGATAAATACCATACATGCAGTCAAATCAGGGCTGAACAGAAACCTTCAAAGATGAAGTTTCAGCTCCACCAGCTGAAATAATTCCTTTTTGACTTCTGCCTTTAGTCGTTATCCGATCTGCAGTAACTTTAGGATACTTTTATCATTTTCCTGTGGGGTTTGGGTAATAATTGTAATGAAGTGGTATAATTGTCTCTGACACAGGTTTTAATGAAAGATATTGCCACTCCCATACCAGCAGAAGAGGTGAAGAAAGTGGTTAGAAAATGTCTGGAGAAGGCTGCCTTGATCAATTACACTCGACTTACAGAATATGCCAAAATAGAAGGTTAGTACAGCAATCAACTGCTGAAGTGGCTGTAAAAGCCAACAATGCCTATTAACTGCATATTCCATGAGCAGCCTTTTCCCTTTCCAGAACAAACCCCTTCCACAGCGAGGGGAAATGTCTCATTAAAATCTCAGCTGGTGAACTGTGGAGCTTTTTCCTATTCATTGCTTTAATATGCCTCCTGGGACCCTGTTTGAATGAAAGACTAGGACTTCCTAATTTAAGTTGCCCTTTGTTCTTACTTTTGAGTTCTTCGTAAATTTAAGAGGTTGTTTATGGGTTATTTTTTATTTCTCTAGCTATTTCTAGTGATTAAACTACTGACAGGAAATTCTTTCCTTAACAGCAGTGTCACTGCCTTGAAATTTGAAAACTGTATAGATTCTCTACTAAAGTATTTATAAGGCAGACAAATAAATGAATGCTATTTATTTTTTCTGCTGTGGTATCAGATGAACAATAATAATCTGATTATTAAAACCTTAATTACATCCTGATTGAATGAATTAAGAGGACAAAATACTAGGTTTGAAGGTAATCAGGAGTTTTCCTGAAAGTTTGGTATGTTCTATAAAGTATATAGTGAAATTAACTAAAATTTTCTTTAAAAAATGGCCCAGATGCACAATGTGATTTTGCTATTTGTGAACATTATGTAGAACAAAAAGGAAGTCTTAATAGTCAATTACCTTGTCAAGATAGACTTCTAGTCTCCATAAAGTACAAAAATCTAGAGATACTCATGTCCAGATGTATTCAAGAACAGAAAGCTCTGTGCACTGGATTTTTGGACCTAATCTCAACAAAGTATTGAAGGATTATTTCTGTTTTTAAAAAATACAAATTTTATGCGTACTTATTTTTTAAATAGCATGTGTTTCTAGCAATACACCAGAAGAAACAGAGCTAGCTTAGGAGCAAATTGAAGAAGTCTCATATATTTAACAATATTACAAAGCCAACTTTTTTTCCCATTTTTATCTCTGCTCAAGTTCTCTGAAAAACATGAGTTAACTGATCTCACAAGTGATTAACAAAAGATCCATCTCATCACTATAGCAACCAGTATTATATCATGGAAGTAACAACATGAAACCATCCTAGTAACCAGTTTATCATAATTAATTATGATATCATGTTGTGTTAAAGAAAAAAGGATGAATATTAATTCTGTTCTGGAAAATGAAAAGGAAAAAAATATTTTCCTTAGTTTTTATATTTCTGTATTCACAAAGGGAAATGTTAAGATTCAGTTTTTAAGTCATGTATCAAACCTGTTGAAACAATGAGTATAAAAATAGAAACATTTTTATAATATGACAAAAACTTGCAAAAGATACCGAAACACACTGACAATAAAATGGATTGTAAAGTTTTTTGCCAAGATGTAAATGCATCTTTTCCCAAGATTTTTTATTGTGTCCTAGAGAACTGGGGGACTTCCCCTGAAGCAGCAAAGTTTGCACTTCAGGCTATTCACACTTAACACTGAGTAAGCTGGAGCAGCACATGAAGCTGACTGACTCCCATATTTCAACCTGCAGTTTTCTTTTTTGGATTTATTGTCTTTTGGTTGGAACACAACTAGATTAAGTAGTTTTACACTCATATAGTTGTAAACTCAAAGCACAATACATCATTGCATATATAAAAAGAAATAGGTGAAGTGCTTTTCTGAGAATAAAGTACTGTTGAAAGTGAAGGACTCCAGCACCATAACATCAGATAATTCAATGCACTGGATTTCAGTAGCAATGAGACCTGTATTGGTATCTTTTGATACTCTGGTCATTACAAACATCCTACTTTTGCACTAACATAAATGTAATATTTTTCAGCAATAGGTTTCATTCTGCTGCTTTAGTTTTATAGGAGTATTATTGTATCTCTGCACTGAGGTCACACTCTTCTCATTAAAGTAATTTATGTTACTGTTTGCATTAAATGATTACTCTTCAAATTGCATACAGAAAGCATAGAATCCTTATCTTTATAATATTATTGATGTCCTCAAATGTGGCTGGCGTATATTTTGGAGATTTTTGTCCTTTGACTATTTCTTAAGTGAACAACATTATATTGTTCAGTCAAAATTTAAATGTTACAAGATAATATCAGCTATAAACCAATAGCAAATACCTGAAGAGTAGAGCTACAAAGAAGGTTCTATTAAAAATAATATTCTCATATTCTTACTTGCTTATATTCTTTTAATATTATATATGTTTCTGAATTCCCAGGCACAAAATGGATGCAAGCTCAGTGCCTGAGCTTGAGATAAAGACTGCAGAGGGCTAGTAATTGCAAATATATTACTCAGAAACATGCAGCATTTCTTCCTGACATGAAAAAAATCACTTGTGTGATATACTCAAGATTTTAAGAAGCTATTAACTCCTTATATGGTATTTATTCTTCTCTAATTATGTAAGTTTTATTTCTGTAATGATGTTTTTGTTTCCCTATATTTTTTTTTTATTTAGCAACAGCGGAAAAGGACTCAGGTGATTACTATTTGTGTGCATGTCTGCATGTATTACAGTTGTAGTGTGTTGTGTCTGTTGTTGTTATTTTTCTTGACTTGAACAATACCAAGATACTGACCGGAACATTTGTAAATGTTAGAATTAATTTTGGTGTCATTTAGTTCATGTATTTACACTGATACTTAGTTGTGATGTACCTATTTGTTAGCAGTTTAGCTAACTTGCTGGTTTAGAATATGATGAAGTTGTGTTTTCTGTGAAAGAAGTATAACTAAATGATGCAGAAAATTTTGATTTTTTAAAATTCAAAAACAGTT
Source organism: Cisticola juncidis (assembly GCA_013400215.1). Classification (NCBI taxonomy): domain Eukaryota; kingdom Metazoa; phylum Chordata; class Aves; order Passeriformes; family Cisticolidae; genus Cisticola; species Cisticola juncidis. The sequence goes on along the minus strand of VXBR01012241.1, from coordinate 606,068 downwards.
TGCGTATTTAGAGAAATGTAATTTCACAGTTCTCTGCAAATACTGTGTCTGTTTTTTAACAGGATTGCTCAATTTATTAATGAATGTCTTGCTAGGAAAACTAATCTTGTAAAGCTGGTTTTACATTTCTCTGATATGGCTTTGTTTAGCCATATGTTTCTTTTTCTAGTTATAGCTGAGGGTTACAAAGATGGTGGTTCTTTGTGTTCCCAATTTCATGAATATGATGTGGTGTATCTTGTCCAATAGTACAGTATTTAAAAATCATCCTACAACAAGCAGCTGGAGTGATATTTGCAGCTGAGTAGAACTGTCTGCACTGAGGTGAGGGGGACTGTGCATATCTGGACTGGGAAATAGAGCTGTGCACTTTTACCTGATATACATAGCCAAAGGAGGATGGATTGTGGTGCTTTGTGGGGTTTCACAAACAATATCAACCACAGTTATGGGAAGGGGTGTTGAGCTGGTGGTACTCTTGAATGAATTACTTCTCCATCTGGAAAGACAGACTGGTGTGATGACTGCAAAGCTGTATGACTGTAGTTCAAAGAGGAGCCCCTAGCCAATGAGGGGCCTGAAAATTGCTAGCAAATTATTAAAAGTACTTTTTTAACAACTGTGTCCATAACTGAAGTGTCAGAAAATTCCACTGATTTACAAGATTTCCACTGGGTTATGTTTAAAACTTTAAATGCCCTGTAAATATAGGAGATCTGTACAGGTAGCCCTGTAAAAACAGGAGATCTGTTTGGAATTTTTAAAGAGAGCAGGCAATGAGCTGGTGGAAGGGATATTCATGCCACAGTCTGCTAGGATGAGTTGATGGGAGTTCACATTGCTCAGATGATCTGCTGACCCCTCCAATCAACAGGGAAAGGTTCCTTAGGCAGGGGACTCAGAGTGCTCCTAAGGTTCTTCAGCAATTTCTCTGTGAAAGACCAATCTCACAGCATCAGATACAAAACACCCTAAAGACAATTTCCCTTCTAGGTAAGATGCTAGATAGCTAGGTATTTAGCTAGCTAAATATTCCATTTAATCTTTTTTGTGCTTCTAGGTACTCAAGAAAATATATCTTGAAATTAGAAATTGAGAAACAATTAATTGAAATTAATTGAAAATAATCTTGTGAAATTTTAGAGATTTTTTCCTTTCACCTTTGCATTTTAAGACCTTGCCTGTGCACTTTTATACAATATATACACTTTTATGCAATTTATACACTTTCATACAATGTGTACCACCTCAAATACAACTCTTCCTTGTTCCACACACTTGCTAATCTTAGTTTTTCTCTGTCCCTTTATGTGGGAAACCCAAAATCATTAAGCACAGATGACATAGTTACAGGCACAGAAATAACTAAATAAACAAAAATAAAAATTACTGTACCTGATTTCAGTCATTTTACATTAGGTTTCTCCATGCTTTGAAAGAAATCATTGCCCTTCTTAAGACAGGATAGTGAAGTTGTCCCTTAAGTGACCTGGCAAATAACTAGATTAGAGAATGGATGAGAGGAAAGCCTATCACATACAGTGATTCACTGTGTGAGTGAGCTGAAGCTAGAGGTTTATAGGCTGTGTTTATAATTTAGTTGCTTAATTAAATACCAGTTCTGATTAAAAATGCAACTGAAAATTAATCAAAAACTCAAAAAAAATCTTTTTTTTTTTTTGAAAGGAGTAGTTAGACTGTGTCCACTGGAATTTTTGTGTAGCACTGAACACATTTCTCTGATGCAAAAGACAAAGCCAGTGAGACAAATCCCAATACAATGACATTTTAGGGCCAAATCGTGCTCCTGTTGTTGTCTCTAGCTGGACTCCTACACATTTCATAAGGAACTTGATGTACAATATGCTTTGCCCTAATACTGTATATGGTACTGTTGTGGAAAATAGGACAAACTGTTTCTAGATAGTTGTTATTTACCCTTTAACTTATGCCCTATATATTGATAATGAATCTTAACTTTCAGGAGTGTCCTTTTTATGTAATACAGAGGTGAATATGTGAATTCTTTTTCTTGTGAGAACCCTTTCTGAGCAGTGTGGTCGCCAGGTTCCTAGGTCTATTCCCCAAATGCTCTCATTTTCACAGTCTCAGTTGAACAAGACTCTGAATGTTTTCCCAAAGACATTGGTTACTTTCTTAATGGCAAACATGGTGGTATAAGCTGCACTTCCATCAACAACATTTGTTTACAGTCGAATGACATTTTATTGAGCATCCCCCATGATTGTACTGTTACGAGTATAGAACAGATTTTTTGACAAAAATTACATCTGCAGTGGCAATTATACAGGGTTCAGGGTGTCATTCCTTATTACATGTACAGCTGAATTTCTCTTGGAGTAGCTAATCTGCTCAGTCAGTGTAATTACCATTATGAAGAGAATAGCAAGAAATCTACTATTGTAATTTTGAACTATGTCTAAGAACTCTCATATAATGCCCTGGTAGTTTGCAGCAAGGGTTTACAGTTTTTCAAGGGTATGAATCACAGCATCAATACATGCAAATCTCCTTTTAAGTATGACCCATTTTAATTTCAACATAGGCTGCCTTTGAGACTTTACTACCTGAAAGTACTTTTTAAATCATTTTGTGTATGGCATGTATTGCTGTCTTATTCAGTATTTAACTTACATTAACTCTTCCTTTAGATAATGTTGAACATAAATGGACCTGCCAGATTCTGAGGCCAGAGACAAACAGCATTCTTTATATGCATTTTGCATACTTTCTATGAAGAGCCTATAGGAATTTGCATGGCTCTGTCACCTGTTTTCTCTTCTTCAAAAAAAATGGCCTTCCTTATACAGACTCCTTATTTTTTACTTATAATTTATATATGTCCGTACACACAAAGTAATAATATGCATTATTTATTCCTTCTCAGAAATTAATGTTTTTCCCTATTAAATTTATTGATCTGAATGGCTGACAACTAATTAATTCTGCTATTGCTGCTGTTATTGCCTAAGAAAAGACAGGAACTTACACATAAATACATTTTTCAGCACAGGGGCACTACCTTGCTGTGCAGATATAAAAGGGATTAAAGTGATAAATGTCTGTAAAGCTAACAGGGCAGTATCTGTTATTGTCTATGCAAATTAATTTCTGAGGCAATAGACAGATTGTAAAGATTTGAATTATTAGTCAGTTGTCTTTTAACTCACTCTTCTTAAAAGACTGCAGTAACTCAGTATACTGGGCTCCTTCTGTCAAACAAATTGAATAAAAGGAATAAGAATAAATTCCATTAAAATAAAGGAATAAGAACAAATGCCATTAAAATTGGAGGAAATAGTTACTCTGGAGTGCACAATTGCTCAAAGACAAATCAGTTGTCATGCCAAAATTTGTTTCTATCATAAAGACTGCCAAAGGCTAAGTAAATGTTAACTCCATACAAGAGAAGGTCAGGAGAAACTCAGAACTTTGCAGGGTTTTAAGGCATCGATCATTAACATAGAAGGGGAGTATGTAAATGCCATCAAGGCTCAGAAGGATCTGTCTGGCTTAAAAAGAAGAACACTACAAACATTATTGAGGCTGAGAAGGCAAGTGGAGAGAGTCATTGTATGTGGAGAGGACTTGATTAAAGCTCTCCATGCATGTTCATTTCACTGAACAAACAAAAGTGGGTTGCACGGCAGCATTGCACCTTCTTGGTCTCTGTTGGGCAGCTAAAAGGAAATGAGGATATGGACAAACATCCCTGATTCCAGTTTTGTACCAGAGGTCTATAAAAACCTCCCAGATTGTTGCATCCCCATCCTGATAGTCCTTTGTAAATATACCTGCATTCTCCTCTAACAGCAGGGATGAGTCAGTCTTTGTCACTGTGCTTCCCCTTTTCAGTCCCCTGCCTCAGCCACAGGCAGGTCATTTCATTTCCTGTACAGGTGTATCATCACCTTACATTAAAATTAGTTCCCAAACTTAAGCATGCCAGCCTTGTCCCGAATCCCAAATGAGGGAGGGGTAGTTCCATCCTTCATTAGCATGTCATCATCTCCAGTTCCTCCATGCCCTATGATGTATTTTTAGACAAGAGTTTAGTACTCATGCAACCAAGGCTTTCTTCACCTTGTCTCATAGTAGCTGCCTGTTCTTCACTTTTATCATTTCAGGAGTCTTTCTTTATTAAATTTTGAATTCCACCTTCTTGAACATTGGTGACAAGAACTGTGCAAAGTCATCCCCGTGAGATGCCTCACACAGTACTGGCAGTACTGTTCCACCAGAAACATTTTATCTGAGACAGTCAAGTAACGGGTTCTGATGTCTGTACCATGCTTGTGTCACACAGCCCTTCTGTGAAAAGTTAATTCAACCCTGTCTTAGAGTTTTGATCATTTTGAGCTGACATATTGTCAGTTTAGGAAATATTTATTGCTGTTCATGTGTCAAAATATGTTGTCCCTTCCTAAAGTATTTTAATGTGTTTTTCTTTAACTCGAAGATATTTTAATATGTTTCTTTCCCCCATTCTTTGGAATTATCAAATTCCTGTTACTCCATCTGTCTATTTCCCATGTTTTACACATTGTCACTGTATTCCTAATATTTATTCTAAAGTCTCTGTGAAAATATTAAGGAAGCTAAGATGAATCTTCAAGGAATCTCTCAAGAATCCTTTTTTTGCAGTTTCTCAGCACTGCTTATTCATTTTCACTTGAGGCATCTTCCTTATACCCCACACAGTTTCTTTTTTAATCCTTATTTTCTTCAGTTTAACTGGTAGTTTTCTCATGAGGCACAGCATCAAATGCATTAATAAAGTCAGAATAGATGAGATCTACTGGATTTCTTTTATACAAAAATATCCTATCTAGAAAAGCACAAGTCTGGTCCAACCTACCTTTGCAAATCTGTTTTATTCTGTTTTCGGTTAATTTTATATCCTCAATTAGTAATTTCTTCAAATTTTGTGTCAGTTAATAATTTTCAACATCTCTTTTCCCTTCCCCATGCCTGCCAGCATTAGATTTCTTGCTGTCATTTTTCAGTAAGGCTCTAAAATTTAAAGTCTTAAAGTATTCTGGTTTTTTAATACTTTCTACTAAATCTGCATTTTCTCTCCATATGATAGGCGAGTTATTAATCTATTCATTTCTCTTTATTAATGAAGCCTTGCAGTTTGGCATGTTTGTTATCTCAGAGTTTTATTCTACAGTATCAGGAAGTGCTGAGAATATTAGTTCTTTCCCCCTTTGAAGTGACATTAGAAGTGAAGAAAAGAAGGAAAATACCAACAGTTTGTATCTGTGTTGCCAAAATCAGAATACAAAAAGTAATATATGGAATGCTTTGATGATCAGATGGAAAAAAAAAGAGATTTTTTTCTTCTGCTTTTACATTTTTGATATTGTTATTTCTATGCTTTTTGATAAGCAAAGATTCCATTTTGGAGGGGAAAAAACAAAAACAAAAACAAAACCAACACCTGTGATTGCCCCATGAAGGTAATTCCATTGAAGACTATGATAAATTTTAAAACTGGAAAATATTGTAGCATTACACAATAAAATGGTAGGTCATGGAGCAGGAGATGTCAACTCTAACTTTTTACTAGTATCACAATTTTTCTGTACTTAGCTAATAATTGTAATTAATTCTATTTCTGCCCCCCCTAGAATTTAAAATGCTATTGGCAATCGTAGAAAGCAATTATGGAAAGACTCATTTCAGCTTCATAATTAAAGCTGAATTCCACTATTTGTATAAGGCTAGGGTTTGGGTTTTTTTCCTAAAAATATAGAATCTCCTTCCAGATCTCCCTCCTTACTTTTTCATGCAGAATAAATTCTGTGAGAAATTGCACAAAAATTTAGCATAATCAAATCTAAATTATCTGTGGGTAGATTATACCAGTTTTGGGTTAACTCTTCAGAGTCAGTTCAGGTTTAGTAATATACAAGCTTCAAGCAATCTTGCAGGTTTCTTTTGTTAAAAAAAGCAAATGAATGGGCCCTGCTGGAGCAGAGTTGGCTCTATAAAGCTCAAATTATGGTGTGCCTGTATTATCAATTACCTTGTGTCTGCTACACCGTAAGCTCACTGAGGCTGTGAACTTGGGAGCTTCTCAGCATACTTGCCTTTTTCCAATACCTCTGCCTGGAGACAGGTTTGCTTTCCTGAGTCTCTGGTTCTAGACATGCCTGTTTGAAGAAAAGGGGGAAGGATGAAATACGAGGCAGGAAAAGCGAGTGACACAATATAGGCTGTGTCACTGAGGAGGAGACTGGCAGGCCAGAGACAGGAGTCTCCCAGTTGCATTGTATTCATAACCAAGAAAAAAATGCCTCTGTAATCAGCAGATTCCTGTGCTCAGCAAATGTCAATTAAAAATTAATCAGACATGTTTAACAGCATACATGCTGTGGAGAAAATGAGAGAGATGAATTGTGCATTTGTCTTCAAGGATAAACTCTCTTGTGGAAAACAAACTTAAGGAAGATTTTAGACACGCTGTTGTTAGGTTTTAGACATCGTGATTGTCTCGAAAAGGAGGACTGGGGAGAAGTTTCTGACCTGTGTGATGCAGGAGGTGAGGCTGGATGATCTGACAGTCCCTTGTGGCCCAAGGCTCCGATGGTTCATGAAGCAGTCACTTTTTCATCTCAGTAGCAGCTCACTCAGTTAACTTCGCTCATTTAACAATATTTTTGCGGTACCTGTGTGACTCACTGGTAATGCATACTTGAGAAAGCATCCATTATTTGCAAAGCCTGGTTTGCTTTTTCATTTTGGCAAGATGTGAAGCTGGAAACAGATGATTGATGGCTTTTTCTGTTTATTTTCTAAAAGATGTCAAGCAGCATATTTACTGGCTTGACTCCTGCTGCAATTTGTTAGTTTGAACAGTGTAAACACATCTTAACAACCTTTAGTAATTGTGAGTAGAAAGACATCATGAATGTAATGAAAACTGACAGCACTGATTTCCATTTCTGTAATTCCTTTATGCTTACAAAGACAAGCACAGTATTTGGCTCAGGTGGTTTGGAGGTTCTGAAACTTCCAAATAAGAATTTATTGCTATTCATTTCTCGTATACACTACTTGCTTGGTAAAAAAAAAAAAAGTTAATATTTCATTTTTTATTTCTCAAATTACTTCATAGCCCCTTGTGTATATACACATGGAAATGGTGGATATCCATAAGACATATTCCCTAGAATTTGAATGGTCTTTAATTACTGAGAAAAATGGCTCGCTAGTATGGTAACTTACATGTGGGAAAGGAAGCTTTAGATGAAGCTTCAGTGAAATGTAGGGAAGTCGATATCGTGCAAAAGAAATTGCATGTACTGATTTATTCTGTGAATAAGTAAACAAAAAAAAAACCTAGAGAGATTTATCCAAGGATACAGACTGAGTGCAACTCTCTGCCACCTTTTCTTATGAAACAATCCTCTAGGAAAATAATGATTTTTAAAATATGGTTAAAAGCTAGAAACATTAAGGGTAATTTGCCTATTTTTTAGCTAGTAATAAATAGTTTCAGTGTAAACTAATAAATAGCCTGGTGTTTTTTATGGAAACATGAAATTGGAGTTGGTTCAATCTAAGTCCACATTTTCAGTCATTCCTTCCATGAAACATCAATAGGAAACCTGCCATACTCAAAGATGTATTTACAGTTTTCATACTCTTTTTCATCCTAAACATGCTAATCCTATTGAAAAAAACTGTTAGTGAGCATTAGTCCTACAATGACTGAAAACTTTAAAATGTCTAGTTTTAAATCATTTATCATGACTGATGTATTCTTCTGCCAGCATCATCCCTGATCAAAGGTAGGTCAATCTCTTTACCAAGTACTTCTGCTTTGGGAACACCATATTCCCACATTGCCTGCATGTGAACATTGCTGATCCTCCTCTGATCCTTCATTTTATTAGGCTTATGATGCCTTTCAGACAAACACAACAAAAAAACCTCTTTCCTTTCCCTTTCTGATCAAAATCCATCCCTTCAGTACAATGACCAGAACTGCATTTCCTTAATGTTCAATGTAATTTGTGCTTGCCCAAGATCGTGTTTCTCTTCATTGTGATCTTATCAAAGTGGTGGAGCAGGACAATCTCACAGTTAGGTGGCAAATCTTTTTTCTCATGCTCTCCCTAGTGATAATGATATCTGTTCAAAAGGCATTTTTAGGCCATCTTGAGCTAATTTCAAGTGTGGAATAAGTGAATTTATTCCTGTGCAAAAATGCAACATGAGCTTCAACACAATTATTAGAATTACTTTCTTAATAATTTAGAGGAGCCTTTCTAGGATATAATTTTTGAATATTTTACAGCTTATTTAGTTTCATTAGGAATGCAGGCAATTATGAATGCAATTATTTTGTTTACTTGGTTAGTGGTGAGGTAAGGAAGATCGGGCTGAGTTTGTAATAAAATTAGTTGTTTATGCTGAAATCAGATGTTCCAGTCATGCTCTGTATTAATTTCCCTGGTTTATTCCTCAGACTCATTAACACCAGTGACACTGCTCAGGATGTATATTATCTGTATGAATTGTACTTGCTGTGTGTTCAGGGAGGGGAGAACACTGACCACTAGAAGAAAGAGCAGTTTCAGTCCAGGATAAGTTTAGTCTGAATCCAATCACAGTCTTTATAATATAAAATCTTAACAATAGGCACTTGGTCGATCCTTTCTAATCTCTCTTGATTCACTGTGTTTGTTGTTATATTCATATAATCTTTGTACAGTATAAAACTTGTAAATGCAATACAGTACGGTATTGATAACAGTGATTTTGGCATTATGAATGTAGTTTTGTGCTTGGTGTGTGCTTTGTGCTTGACCCATGTTCCTGCACTAACTCTTGAGATAAATTCTGGTTTTAGGAAAAAAAATTATTTCAGCATATCTGGTTATGTGATCTCTTTTAATAAGATTTTTTTTTTTAAATCTTGGTAGTTGCTTCAACAGCTAATTTTCCTGCTTGATTTTTGCATGAAAACAATGTGGGGTTTTAGTCACTTTGAAGTAGATATATGCTGGAGATTCTAATCCAGTGTTTCCTCAAAAATTGCATCAAAGCTAAATATTGCATCACTGTAATATGCATTAGTGTGTTAGTGCTGGAGAACTGGACAAGGTCACCTGCCTTTAAAATGTCTGAAATGTCGCTTTGACTTAAAATGTTAAGTGTTTAAAAATATTTATTGCATGCAGATTGATATTCTGACTGACACCAATCAAGGAGATCATGTGAATTTTTAAATTAATCTGCTAATGTTCTTTGTAATGATGAATGCAAAGTGGGAGGGAACTGTCAGCAGAATTTTCTGCATATGAAAATGTATGTTCACATGATTTGCTATCCATGTGATCCATAAACATGCACAAAAAATTAGAAAATAGAATTCCTGAAACCTTCACTGACCTTGTTATCAGCTTTATAAGTTCTCTGCAAACCTGGTTAATGTGACCATACTTTCTATCTGATTATATTGTACATCATTTCCATCATTCCATCATTTATGCTTAGCAACAAGAGCTTTATTAAGTAAACAAACTCTAATAGCTCATGCTGAAGATATCCCTTATGAAGCAAATTATGTAGCTGGACAAGTTACTTTTACTGATTAAAATATGTTTGTAAAAAAATTCTGTTGGACTCTTCCCTTATCTCCTGTGATTCTTTCTGAAATCTAGTGCTGTGATTTTTTTAAATTGCAAACTAATTGTTGTTTATTTTCCCTTTAAGTGTTTTAGTTACAGTTGGTTTACCTTTGTTGTTTCCTTTATTTTTGAAGTTTTCCAGGTAGGATGAGTGAGCCTTATATCATCTGTAACTTTTGCATTTGTGCTTATTTTATGTGGAATTTTTCGTAGGCTTGTGTTAATTCTGTTATAAGATTCTTATTTCATAATGCTACTTTTCACTGTAGTACTGAAAAGAATGCAGATTCACCTTTACTGATGAACAGCAGGTAGAAAATTAGTTATTTGAATAATTAGTTATTAGAAATCAGTTGTGTGGATTATTATGGTTTGCATTTTTCTTATTTTTAAATATGCCTAAAAAGGAATGTCTTCTTTTGATGAAACATTTGGAATTTTTGACTGCAGTAAAAGGTATGAATTTTGCTGATGACAGTAATGAGTCATCTAGTGAGAAGACATTGTACTGACAATGACAAAAAGGTCTCCACTGTCTGCTGTCTTTGTATATCTGGCCTTGAAGAGACAAAGAACTTCCTTATTGCAAAAGTTGAGCATCTAATACACTGATGCACCTGTTACTTCTCACATATTAAATCAGATAATGTTTACAGTGATGACTGATGCTCTTGTGAATTATTTTCTCTTCTAGTGACCTGGACATTCAGCTCTATTTATGTTTATTAACACTTGAGATTTCTTTTACTTTAGAAATTTGTCAGTTGCATTCTCTCTTACTGTAAATCATATTTGTAACTAAAGCAATTTTGGTTCAGGGCCTACATTTCATAAAGCAATTTTGGTTCACATTTTATTTCATATAGAGACCATGAATCAAGCAACACCTGCAAGAAAGCTGGAAGAGGTTCTTCACCTTGCAGAACTCTGTATCGAAGTATTGCAGCAGAATGAAGAGCATCACTCAGAGGTGAGGCTGTAATTGCATTTGCTGCAGAGAATGGTTTGTTCCTAGATTTCCTCTCCGCTGATGCAAAGCAAGTCTGTCAAGAAACATTTTAGTTTTACTTTCTGACATATGTTTAAGGCAGTTCACATTTACAGAGGAATAAGAGACTTGAAGCTTATGTAAAGTGAAGTGAAATAAAACTCTACTTCAATTCACTTGAATGAACTGTAGGTTTAGAAATGAAAATTAAAGAGCATAAAAAAGAGAAAGCATCTTTGTGCTGGAGGTGCTGAAATGGTATGGAAAACATTCATAGCCTTATACAGTTTTCCCTTCCAACTTTTCACCTGATGTTTAGAATAGAAAGAAAATGTAACTGAATGCTGGTTTTCATCATGCTGTATAGATCTACATTATAGATATAAAAATAATGATAGTTATAATAATCTCATTCCCATTGCTCTCCTGTTGATTGGAAAAGTATACTTTTAAACTTGTGCTTTTGAAAATGGCATTGTAAGGTAGAAGAAATTTAAAAAAAACAATTTTTTCTTACTTTCACATCTTTTGCTTCATGATGCGGAAACCATAATAGCAAGAATTCTAGCACCTTTTATGTCAAGGAATTACAAAACTTAACTTGGCCAGATGCACTTGTATATATTCTTGAAATTTAATTAATAAATTAAATTTCTTCATTTTCTAAGGTTCAGGAAATTGTTTTTAAAATGTTCTCAAAAAGCTCAATGAATATTTTTTTTGGAAAATATGCAAAGGGATAAGCATTATTTAGTATATATAGTTATAAAATATGATCATTCAAAACATCTGGTTTTATATCACACTATGGAATATGGTTTTTAGCTTACATCTGTCATGTGTGAACTTGTTATAGATGTTTTCTTTTCTACTGAAGAAACATCTGTTTTGATGATTTGAAATTAATTCCCTGGAGGTCCTGTTCTGCACTACTGTTGCCACTGTGTTACAGTGTACTGATTACTTAATAAAATGTATATATTGTGGTCTTTGTCTTGAGGACCTGAATGACTGTAAGAAAATTGGGCTTCTGTGGAATAGAACACAGAAACAAAAGCCAGATCAAATCATGCATATATGATTAAGCATCTCTGTTCAAAGATTGCTTTCTATACTCCTTACTTGCAGTCAGAGTTGTGGTGTTTTTCAGAAGGATAAATATATTGCATGTGTCTTCAGAAAAATTTATTAAGCAAAAGTTTACAATCTAATCTAAGGTACCTTGAAAAGAATAAAGATTAAGCTAAGGTTATTTCCTCCTTCCTTCATTCATGTAATACATGTTGGATTTCACTGAAATTTATAGGGCAATTTCAATATTAAAATAAATCTGAGAAAAAGATTGCCAAATTATATATTCCCTACTCAAAACTGAATATTAAATATGGTGACTTCACATCATGATATTATGCAAATGTTCAGTGTTTGATGCTCCAGTTGATGAAAAGGATCAGTCATCTGTAAAAAAATATATCACATTTTTTAATACAAGATTCTTTTTTCTTTTTTTTTTTAATTCATAACATTTACAAATTTCGGGGATTCCCAAAGGGAAGAGAGGTATGTGAACCTTTCTCATATGAAACCTGGTGAACTAAGCATTGTTTTATTCTGCTCATAGCATGGAACTGTGCATTGAACATGTAGCATAAACTGTTTTGATTTCTGGTGTTGCATAGCCACATTTATGTGTCTTCTAGCATCTAAGAACTCCATTCTCCCTTTAATCCACTCAGTGTTTCTGTTCTCCTAGAATGTGTGTCACCAATTGCTAATTGCTTTTAGCCTAATATTATCCATAACAACTGGGCTGTGACATTTAGCTTTAATTTTTTTTTATTCTTTTTTCTTGCTGCCCAAGTAATGATGCATAGCTCTTGGGAGAGTCAGAAGAATTTCTGTCTGGGTTCAAAGTGTCATTTACAACAAGGAGAAAAATGGAGGGAAAACGTGCTCATTTTCTAGTTTTGGTTTTCTTTGTTTTGAAGTTTTGGCAGTATTTTCTGAAAAGAGTTTTGCTTGCTTAGAAGGTATATGTATATAGGCACTCTGCCGGTGCCTATATACATTTTTTGTTTTCTTGTAGTTATTTTCTAGAGTAAGGAGTCTGTTCCTTTAATGAATTCCTACTCAAAGTTCATTAATAAAAAAATTTTTAAAGTTTGATGAAAAAGACTCCATTTCAAACTCTTGCCAAAGATTTTGAAGCCTCATCTCTCCTCCTCACTATGGTGCCAGTTGTCATCCTTCAATCCTGCCACTGCAACACACAAACTACTTTTCAGCAGTAGCAGGGGATGCTCAGCATTTCTTTAAAACTTTTTGCCAATTCATAATTTCTCCATTTACATCATGCCAAAAAGAATTACAGGTAGTCATCAGAAAGTCCATGATGCAAAAAGCACATTTGTAGAACACTTTACAGAAGTTGTCTTTTATTTGGTGCCTTTCAGACCTCACTACGTAATTCTACACACGCAGGGCCTACATTTCATAAATGCAAGTGAAGATTTCTGTGAATTTATTTGAAGCTCAGCTCTTGTGCAGATGAAGCTATGTGTGTTCCATGTTGGCAACTCAAAAATATTCAAAATTATATGTTAAAAATGAGTGGCATAAGTTTGAAAGCAATGACATCGCCCTGTGTTGCATGTGTAGGCGTTGCTCACTGTCAGATGTTCTTACAAACTCTGAGCAAAACACTCTCAGCAGGATTCAATGTTCATCCTCTTTCATAAACTCCCTTCACCTTCATCTTTTAACTCCAGGATCCCAGAGCTCCCCCTGATCCAATGCTCAGCTCCAATACTGACATTTAAAAGCCTAGATTTATGTGATGGTAAAAAGGTATAATAGTTATATGTCTTTAATGAAGAGCTGGCTTTACTTGTTGATAATATTTTTCACAGATTTCTTCTCTTCTTTAAGGACTGCCTAAAAATATAAATTTTTGCTTTAGAAAATTTTCCAACATGTTAAGCTACTGAAAATGAATATAGACATTAGTGAACTTCTACAGATTTATAGTATTTGCACAAGGAAAACTGGATGTCTTCCTCAGAAGAAGCTGATATCTTTAAGGCAAAACCAGGAATTAAAATCACTCTCTAGCTGTTAAAAAACCCCCTCAGACTTCAAGAAATAAAATTTCACAAAAAAAAATCCTTTTTTGATTACCAAATGAATGCAAAATGTATTAATAAAGATTTGCTTTAAAAATCAGCTGCTTTAGAATTTATTGAAATCAAAAGAAACATATACAGTCATTTTTTGAAGGTCAAGGTGTTCATGCTTTCCTCTGCTCTCTGCAAAAAAAAGTTGCAGGCATTTATTTATTTCTATAATAAATTTTATTATAAAAATAAATACATTTTTATAATTTTTTTGGTGTTATATTTTTCTTCTGATCATATCACCTTTCACAAAATAATCTGTTTGATTTCTTTATTTTTGATGCAAATTTTTATAAAATATTTTCGCATTTTTCACTTGGCCTGTTCTTCCTCCCCAGATGAACCAGGACATGACGTGACACACTCAGATGTATTCTGCCATAGATAGAGCAACTCTCTTTGCTTTGGCTGGTGTTTAGAAATTCTATTTTGATGTTTGCAGGCATTTGCTTGGTGGCCAGAGCTGTTGGCTGAGCATGCAGAGAAGTTTTTGTCTCTGTATTCTGTTGATATGGATTCAGCTCTTGAGGCACAGCCACAGGACTCCTGGGACAGCTTCCCACTTTTCCAGCTGCTGAATAATGCCCTCAGAAATGACAGTAAGATCTTGATTTTTTACCAACTGTTTGCATAAGATTTTTCAATGTACCCACACCTTAGAAATGTGTTTCTAAATAGGATAATGCTCAAAATAAAACTGAAAATGCCTGGTTTTGTGGTACATATCTTGGTGTTCCATTTCCTGCAAGTGTAGCAGTTTCTTTCTATCCTTGCCCCATTTCAGCCCTTATTCTGGCTGTGCATTAACCACTTGGTATTCACAAATCACTCAGTTTTGAATCAATTATGTGCAACTAATTTAAGAGGGACTGATAGTTTGCATTGACTGTTTATTGTTTAAATAAAGCTGTAGTTTATATTTCCTTCTATACTACTTTCACAATAGTTATATCTATGAAGGTATAGTAGCGTTAGCATGAGTGGAATAAAGTACATACAACAAATATTCTGTTTTCAACCTTTGCTGGGCCAGCTGCAGCTTCAGAAACTTATTTAAATTGCCATGGTTGCAATTGAGAAGGTTGCTGAAAAGGGTGCAGGAATTGTTCAGTCTTAGTGCAGATCTCAGAAGAGCTGGTTCTCCTGAAGGGTGGGTTGTGCACTACCTCAAGTAGTGTCTGATCATCTAAAATCCAGGTTAAAAATCTGAAGCCTATATTCAGATGGGACATTCAGCCTATTGTCCTACCATCATACATTTTTAGTTTAGTAAGCACATCTCTAGTTGTGCTATTACATGCACTTAAAACAATTGTTTGGTTTCTGAAAACCGTGTAGGTATTTTACAGCAGTCTTACAAGTTTTTGGGACATCAGTTTTAACTTTATTGTTGAGTTCTTTGTGTTCCTTTGAGCTTTGGTTCCAACCTGAGAGAAGTGTTAAAAACAAACAAGGGTTGTTCTCACATGCAAGAGATTGCTAAATAGGCTGCTGATTTTTCTTTCCTTGAAAGATTGCCTAAATTACTAAAATAGGCTTAAGAAAGACATTTTATGAAAATTTTCATGTTAAAGCAACTATTACAAATATTGTGAAACTTTAACTGAAGGACATGAAACTACTGTTGTATGAAACAGCAGGTTCTGTATACCAATTTCAGTAATTCCCTAATGGTAATAGATATATTAAATGACAGTTTCTGGCAGGTGAAAACCATCTGGAAAATTACACACTTTTTCTTTTTCCAGAACTACTGGAAAGCAACCATGGAAATTAGTCACCTATTAATCAGTGGACATGTTAGCAAGTGGCAAGTGACCATTCTACCAAGAAATGATTCCCAAGTGGAACATACCTCAGTGCTTATTCTTTAATTAACAACCTTTTCAGCTTGTAACTGCATTGAAAGTATTAGTAAGAGCTTCCCATACTTATGCAATCAATTTTACAGTCTTACAGGGTAAAAGAAATAATTCTGACTTCACCCTAAGGGAAAATCTTTTCCTGAAAACTATCACCTTCATAAGGATATATTTAGAAAAAAATCTAAAAAGGGAAAAACTGGAATGTGGTCTCATGAGGATAAAAAGGCTAGTGTTAATAATTAACAAGGAGAGTGAAGTGGAGTAAATTAGCCATAATAGAGCCCACAGTGACTGGCAAAGTCACCTCTCATTATCAAAAAACTCATTAGGAAATGAAGAGGTGGAAATCCCACTGGGTTATTCTCACTCTCTGGCTATATCAGAGATTACTTTTCAGATTTCTTTCAAATGAAGAACAGTTAGGTCAACATATTGCATATTAGGTTAATCTTCACTGAAGTTTGGAGGACTGACACCTGCATGTTATTCTGTCTCAAGAGCATTAAATGAGCTCTAAATCTTTGGTGCATGAATCAGTTTTCACATAAACCTGACAGGAGAGAACTCCTAACAATAAAGAAACAATCTTACATTTACAGCATTAAAGAAAACTTGCATGTAAAACTATTTTCATAACTACGTCACTGAAGTATAATAAAAAAACCTCTGAGATATTCATGTATGTTAAAATAATAGTGAATGTGCTATTTTACAGTTTGAAAAACCTTGTGCAAGATTCAAGGTGAATATTCAAAGTCAACATTCAATTAACAATAAGAAAAAAAATGCCTTTTACACTATGATGTTTATTTTTTCTATGAAAAGAGGGGATTATGGGGAAGTCCTGACTGAAACTTTTCATTTCTTTCATGAAGGACTCCATTTTGCATCACCTTAAGACTCTCCATTTTTTTTTGACCTTGTTCCAGAAGGCAGAGTACATCAGTGATTCCATTCCTGTTTAATCTAACTGAAGAACTTTAAAAGAATGAAGGGAGGGAGGAGGATGATCTTCCCATCTTGTAAAATATTTCAGCTACATAAAGTAGCTGAACTAACAAAAAGTGATTTAAATTACAAAAAGTGATTTTAAAAAATTATATTCTCTGTGGAGATGAATAATAGTTTGAAGATAAATTTCTTGTGATTTTCAAATTGTAAATATTTGAAAAAATTATTGTAGCTGCCTTTATAATATACATATTAATGACCTCCAGAGTTGCTATTGTCCACACACAATTAAACCTGACTCTGTAAAGGCTTGCAGATTGTACAGTGATAGCAGTACTCAATATCTCTTTATGATATCAGAATTATTTTTTCCAGAATTAAATATTCATAAAGGGAAGAAGAACATTGCTGTCCCAGGATTGTGTCTTATTTTCTGTAGTTACCATGCTACTTTGTCCACAGAGCCTATAAATTATGTTGTGAAGGGGCCTGCTTTAGAGGGCAATTTACTTTCTGTAGTTGTTTAATTATTCAAATTAATCTGGTTTTTAGTGCCCTTAAGACAGACCTGTATTAATTCCTCTTTATTTAACATGCTGTGAGTTACATTTTTTAGTAGCATATGCCTAGCTAGATGAAGTGCCTAGATATTTTGCTTGTTTTAGAGATTTTCCCACTCTATATTCACTATTCTGACCATTTCCTCACCAAGTTTTCTCTTCAAGTGTCCCTTACTGACACTTTGTCCTGTGCTATAGCTCAGCACTATTGCATCCTTGGCACAAGGATGATCTGCATTCCCCTCCAGGTGTTACTGGAATGTTTGTGCTCTGACCTGCTCTGACTCTGACACGGCCTGCTCTGACTGGCAGAGAGTCTGATGAAGCTGATTTAGGAAAAACAGCATGCTGAGTGTTAGCCTCTTGAAAGGAATTCTCTGATAGGTTTTTTGCCATATTTGTTGCTAGTAGCAGAAGAGCAAACACCAGCAAAGACAGAATCATCACCTTCCTGCTTTGTTACAGACTGTGCAGTACTTTTGGACTAGAATTTATGTATAACATTGAACCCTGTCTTAAGCTACAGGGTAGAGTTAGAAAACAACTTGGAATTGAGGTAATCAGAGCAAACTGTATACCCACCCCAATACCTCAAACCTTACACTTCTCATTCATTGTAGAGGGTATCTTTTCTTAGATCGGGGACTCGGACCTTGTAGGAGATGCTTTGAAATCATAACATGACTTCACATAAGAGCTCAATGTCTTGGTTACTGATACTGAGAGTTAACTAAAGCTGCATTATGCCTTTCCAGAATATCCAATAATCATTTTTCCTAATGGGACTTTTACACAAAGGTAAATTGTGTAATAATCTGTTTATGTCACTCCATCTTGTAAAGTTTAAATAAATTTTAACCTTGCTTTCACAAAGTAAACTTCTAAAATTCCCTTTTAAAATATGTCTTATTTGTAAAAATACAAGATAATTTCCATATAAATTGGGACACTCACAATTTTTACTGCAGTTTAACTTAGGTGATCAAGAAATTCTCTGTGGAGGCAGAATATAAATAGCAAATGAATAGAAATATATACTTTCTTTTCACATGTCACTGGTTGAGTTCCAATTACTACAAATATAACATGGATCCTCAAGGATATTTCCATCTTGAAATATATTCTTTCTTATTTTGGATTCAAAAACATACCAGAAAATTCAAGTTATCTTTTCCATGGAATCCTATGAAGCGCAGGATGATTACAGACTCTCTGACAGAGTGCTAGTTTTGTCAAAGGGAAAGAGACTCATGTTAATCTGTGTCATTCTTCCCTGCCTTTGATTCTGCAGAAGCTCTTGAGGACACCATGACATGCTGACTCCAGGATAACTCTTAAGATGTGCCTGTATTAGTAAAAGCAATAGAAGGAAGCCTCACTTCTTCTGTGATATACAGGCACAGTAAATTTATTTCCTACACTTAGAGATGAACTCTCATTCCAGCACTGAATAATTAGACTTTAGATTTATCTCTGATATTTTCTTGTCATACATTAATATATTTCAGCAAATGTATTTCCTAATATGGAAAAAAATGTGACCATTTTCTTCTTCAGTATTTCAAGAATATTTACTTCAGGGTTCTGTTTCTGTTCCCATAATGTGTTTTCCTTTAATATTGCCTAAGCATTACTTTGCTTTGGCATAGGCTTACTTTTTATTGTTTCTTGTGTGAATATGAGATGGCTCATATGAAGAGGGTGTGGGGTGCCCATATTGAAAAGACAATGGAGAATTAAGCTGCATAGCTTTGAAGACAAGTGGTAGTTGAGGGATCTGAAGTGTGGATTTCTTCAAGGGTCTCTTGTTTCCCATCTGCTTTGATGCACAGGTGGTACCTTTTGGCAAGATCAGTTTTAATCATAGGGTAGAGTGCCCTGAGTCTGATGATGATACTCAGCTAGATCACTTATCCCTGTACTCCCAGTTCTTTCCCTGTCCTGCATTAATCCTTGATGGAGATCTCCACATGGGTAAAACAGAGCTGCCATGTCCTGAACCCTGGGAAAACAGAACGCTCAGGGAGCTGTTGATCCAAGACAGTTCTCTTGTGAGTGTGTACCCATATACAGAGGAAATTTCATGGAGGCGAAGTGACAATAAGTCTTGGCATAATTTTGGATAATTTCTCTTCCCTGTAAAGACTGGCATCATGATGTTAGGAAAATGATTCAGTTTTTCAAGCTGAACCACCTTTATTGCTTGTGACTTCTTAAAATTTCATACTGGCTTCAAAATAACAAGTCACCCTCCTGCCCATGAGGCTTCATTACTGTAATTCCCAGAGCAGTGCTTGTAGCAGAGCATTTCTGTGGTGTGCTCAGAAAACACTAAGCTACAAGCTTATCCCTTCAAGTAACTGTGATTGCCTGATTAATTACAGTTCTTCACTGGTTCACTATAGAGCAGCAAGATTGATTTAATTGGCACAGTTGTATTCTTGTTGTTATTTTTCAGCTCAAAGTTGCCTTGAAAGCTCAGCCTAATATGCAAATGAATCCCAGCAACCTGTTGTTTCTCAAAGGCAGTGCTCCTGAGCTTTTTACTGAGCAACCTTTGTATTAGTATCCAAATCCTCCTCAGCCATTTTTGTTGCTGGTAAAAGGTGCTGTAGTTTTAAGATATATAAAACAATTATAAACAGAGAAAAATAGCACTGTTTTGAATTTGTGATATATAAATAATAAAACAGAACTAACTATGTTAGTAACTTAACAATCATTTTGAAAAGCAGTGTAAATAATGGACTCACAGGGACTCTCAAGGGTGGATTCTCAAGTGTTTAATAAAGAGATGATCCTACACCTCTGCCTTTTTCTCAGTGGAAACCCTAATAATCCCTGCCTGCTACCTAGCTAGCTGCCTGTTTTTATAAAACTTCATATATCTGATATCTCCACCCCTGTGTCTAAAGTGGTTGAAAATTAGCTGAAAGTTTAAAAATTCTTAGCAAGAAAGGCAATTACACAAAACCAGAGAGAGCTGATCACATAATATTGTTTCCTCAGGTAAAGGTGATTGATATAGTATTTCCTATTACTCTAAAAGGATATTTTCAAGAAAACTGTTTTTTGCTTTCAGATCACTGTATTCAGGAAAAAAAGTAACAATGTCCAGACATTCAGCAGCAAGGGCACATCCTTGCAGTACAAGTAGCAACAGGGGACAGAAACTCGATGACAAGTTTTCCCCGTAGTCTCCATCTCTCACAGGTTCACTTTGGGCTGGACATCATTCAGGAATGGAAGGCAAAGTAGTTTCTGGAAGTTACAGAAATTACTTTGACATGTTAGACATGGAGTGGCATTAGTAGTAGAACAAAAGGGATTGTAATTTTAAAGGATGGTGTCCACGGTGAGTCCTGTGATCCAGGCTTGTCTTCTTAGGAAGAGGAGGAAGCTTCCTCAAAATGTGGGTTTGGTGCCTGTCCAATTATACAAGAAGTCTGTATGCTGGAATAGGTGGGAGAAGAAACCTACAAAAGCATTTAAAACAACAGAATATAGACAAGAGAAAAGGAGGGTTGCCAAGGTCATGAAAATTTCTCTCTGTGGCTGAGCTTCCATGATTTCCATATGCATATGGAAATATTCTTATAGGTCCTAATAACAGTGCTAGATTAAAGGGTGAATACAGACACACTCAAAACATGAAACATATATTCCCTTGGTGGGACAGGACATTAGAGTGATAAGAGTTAACATTTGCTGAGAGAACACCTCAGGGAATAGAGAGACAAGCAGTGGTGATAGCAACCTAATTTTCAGATTTTGAGCATGTTCAGTTTGCATGTGTATGCAGTTTTTCATGTAATAAGTCCCATTTGTGAAGTAGGTAATATTCCACTGCTTATGGATGGCATTCAAATACCTTTTTCCCTTTGTTTGCGTATTTTTTGTCCTGTCTTGGCACAGAAGTAATGAACCAAGTTCATGTTTGATTTCTTTAAATTTTAAGGAGATGCAAAAAGGTTCAAGTTCGGTAAAGAGCTTCAGTATGTACCTAGTTCTCATTACACTATCCTTATGGAACACTTCATTTATCTTTTCTGAGTTGCATTTCAGACACAAGCTACATCTTATTCTTATAATGCCTTTGTGTACTAAAACATTTTAAGATACGCTTCTTCCTAGAACAAAAGGTCTGACATTTTTGTCTCTTGTTTGTTTTTTAAAGCACTTTTGTGCAATGGAAAGTTTCACAAGCACTTGCAAGAAATTTTTGTTCCCATGGTCGTCCGCTACATTGATCTCATGGAATCATCAATTGCCCAGTCCATTCACAGAGGTCTTGAGCAAGAGTCATGGCAACCTGTCAAGTAAGTGCTTTTTACAAAATCTGAACAAAGCACCTGCCTGTAGCTTTCTGTCTAATAAGGGGTTCTCCCCTGTTGTCCTCCAAATATTCTATTTTTTATTGTATTCCTACATTGTTTATTTCTTCACAGGAGCATCACCAACAGTCTTCCTAATGTAGCTCTTCCAAAAGTTCCAAGTTTGCCTCTTAATCTTCCACAAATACCTAACTTTACTACACCAACCTGGATGACTTCTTTGTATGACTCCACGTGTGTATTCTTCAATAACTTTCTGACTGTATGTCAGCTCTGCATGGCCTTGCTAGTGTTCTGTGCAGCTGTATTTGGATTGCATGGTGTTTATCCTCTCTTAGCTGGAAATTGTTGTTTCTTGGGACTGAGCCAAGCATGGACTGTTAGTGAGTTGCGCTTTCTAGTTCATTAAAATGTAGCAGTTTTAAACCTGATAACTTAGAAAATCAACTTGGCAAAGGTCTGCCATAGTAGGAATGATGTTTAATACTCTAAACAACCTAATGACTCTTCTGAATTAATAAGCAGTGGGAACCTTTTGGATGGTTGATTTTAGATGGTGGTTTTGTAAAATGAGGCAGCCCATTATATTTTTTGCATGGGTTTGAGTAACTCATTTTATAGTGGTTCTGAAAGTAATTGCTTGTAAATATTGCCATCAGATTAAATATCCATGTTACAGTAGGAAAATAGTAAAATGTTAATAAGTGCCAAGAATAGAAGTACATCCCTTTCTTTGTCTGCTTGGAAAAAAAAATTTCTTTCTGATTTTTCATCAATACCTCAGTGCTCTGTGGAAATAGTCCCATAGGTACAAGTCTGCTTTCTGTGTGAGGCCACATTAGTATATGTTAGAGAAAGGCTCAAGAACCTTATTTTAGCAAAAGTTATATTAGGAAAGCATGAATGTGAAATTTGTGAAAAAACATACATTAAAAACACGTTGAAATTATCATTTCAAGGCAAGTGTTGTCTTTTTAAGTTTTATGACAGACTCCTAAATAGTATTACATTTATTTCTGCAAGAGATAATACAATCATAGAATACCATGTTAAAAGGGTATCGTATCATCCAGCTTTTCTTGGCAAAAGCATGGTCTAGGATGGCCTAGTGCCCTGTCCAGACAAATTTCAAAAGTCTGCAGTGTTGGAGAACCCACCATTTCCTCTTGGGGAGATTATTCCACTAGCTGATTGTCTTCATTATGAAAAATTTCCTCTACTTTCTAATCAGAAACTCCCCAGAAGTAACTCAAACCCATTATCCCTTGTCTTTTTCATGTGAGTCCTTGTAAAAAGGGGTATTATGATTGTTGTTCTGCTGTTAATTCCCCTAAAAAGTGACAGAATTCCTCTTAATCATTGGCTTTGGTACCTTTTGTGTTTACTCTAGTAATGTTAGGTTTCTCCTGATATGCAAGTCATTTCAGCTTTGAATACAAACTAATTTGCCTTCTGGAACTCAAATTCTTTTCTGTTATCCATAGGTTTTCAAAGGTCACTTTTTTTTTAAAGAATAGCTGTCAGAGTTAAGAGTTGCTAATATTGGATGTGCTCTTGTGGTCTGCTTTCTAGCAGCCCTATCCAGAAAAAATAAATTGTCTAGATGAAATTTCATGTATTTTGAATACTGAATTTGTAATTAATACAGATTTTGATTGGAGTATTATGGTAGTAGATCTTTCCTAAATGAAGAGTTTGGTGCAGCAATATATTCCTAGACTCTATTGTCAAAAGACATGAAAGCATAGTAAAAATGAGCCATGGGCTCATCCCCCTTGCACATGTTCTTGTATTTAGTTTCATGGTATATATGACCCAGTATGCATAAAATCCTAAGCCAGCCAGTGAGGTGCTTCAGTCATTTGGTGAGCAGTGGGGTTGGGGTTGACTCACCAGAAGCAGCTCTCATTCTGCTGCTTTTCAAGAGAAGTGGGCGTGAGCAGTGTTTCTTACTGTGGTTGTGGTTCAGCCACCCCACACAGCTTTCAAGCAGAGATCTGCCATGGTGCTGTCTGATGGAGGTACCTCTTCATGTTCTTTCCCCAAAACACAGAGTTTTGAGGTTATATTTATAAAATGTTTGTGAATTGACAGTCATGATTGCAGGCAGCATTAAGTTACCTTAGTGATACTGTAGTATTCAGGCAATATTTTAAGAATCAGCCTATCTGCATTCTATTGAAGAGGCAAGTAAGTTCTCAGAATGGTCATGTATTTGGGTAAAAAAAAAAAAAAAGCAATAGCACTGCAAGGTACTTGTTCCTTCTCCCATGCTAAGAAGTTTCCTTTTTCCTCCTGGTAATGGTGGCTCAGTTTCTGGCAGATGAAGTGAGTCACTTTCACTATTATGTAAAAGAAAGAAGGAGGGTTTTGTTTTCTGCCTCTTCTCCCATCTCATCTTTTTCAGAGAGAACATACTCACTAGTTAAATTCTTCCACAAGGAATAACCCAATACCTTTGCTCCAATACCTGCTAAGCAAAATCCAGAGCTTCCTGACAGTTCTCCTTTTCAATGTGATGAGCAGCCCAGCTTAGATGGACTAGAGGGGTACACTGAATTATACATATAGTCAGCAGAGTCATCTAATTCAGGAGCACAAGTAGACTCCTTCTGTCCACTGCTTCCCTCAAGTCTTTCCCAATTCACTGTACTCCCTCAGCCTAGCCACAAAACTGATGATTTGGCAAAATGACTATGCATATCTCAGAGTTCTGCTGGGCTTTCCTCTTTCTCTTTGGAAGTGATGATTTTGACCCATTAATCATTATCAATTTGAATTACACGATAAAGATTCTAGAGTCAAAAAGAATGAAAATGAGTAGTTTGTGAGACAACTGTGTTAAAGGCTTGCTGAAGTCCTCTGTCTCTTTTATTTGTAATAGAAAGAGATTTATTATTCTCCAAACTTTACTAATGTTTGTGTCCATGCTCTCAAGCTCATGTTTAAGTATATTCATATTCAATAGAACTATTATGTGCCTACCTAATAATTTTCCTGAAGAGAAAGAAGTGAAAATATATTCACAGTTGGGCATCCATTTGTGTGCTTTATTGATAAAAATAGATTTTCCTCATTTTCACTTTAAAGTTGCTACAATTCTCTTGAGCACTACCAGCAAAGATTGTTTATATTTTTAATTAATTGTTTCTTTTTTTTACCTTGATCATTTGTTTTGGAGCAATAAATATATGCTACTTATAAGTGTATTTAGCAAGATCATTACCTTTTTCCAAGATAATTTTCTTTTTCGGCATTGGAAAGTGAGATATGAAAAGGGGAAATTGTTATGAGTAGTAGTCTGTTTTCTTGATTGGTCTCTGGAGAACATAACTCAGAGGACATGTTGGCTAGACATTTAGAGCACTGTGGATTACTGTTCCATTTGGCTGAAAACAATCTTAAAGAGCAAGAATGTTTGAATATTCTGTAAAAGCTTTCAATCAGCTACAATCAGGAGCTTTTCCTTACTTATTCATTAATTCAAATAAACTATTTTAAATTGCTCTTCATATTTTAAAAACAAACTTTTTGTGTCTTCTGGACCTGCTTTAAGTTAAATATTTGGATGATTTTAATTGTTTGTGGTTTAATTTATAGATTATTCTTTTCAGTGCAGATGTAACATAGTGTCACTAACCAGAAATATTGTAGATACACACCTGAGGTTCTCTGTTGCTATCTGGTGCCAGTCTAAACATCAGCTTCAGGAAATGTCAAGGCTGGGGAAACCTGGAATGAGATATATGCTTGCAGGGGAATAGTCTTGTCTTGTCTTCCACCCACAAGCAACATCAAAGGAAATGTGTCTTCTATATTCTTCCTGCTGTGGCTCAGCTATAATGAGTGATGAGAAAGACAAGGCTGGAGCAGTCACAGTGCTCTAATGATGACACAGAGGAAGTTGGTCTGAATATGTCTGAGCTCCTGTGCTGGGCCTCTCTGTGTGTTTGTGAGTGCTGAATGAGTCAGGAGTGCCACATACATTCCTGTCACAGAGCTTACCTCCAGTAAAGTGCTAGGAGGCCATGGCCTGCATTTCTAAGGATGGGTATTTAAAAGTATAGCCACAGGACTGATGGCATAATGAAATCTGGCTGATCTGCTTTCTCTGGAATAAGGAGTTTAGAATATCTTGGTCCTGTTGAGCATTTTGGAAGACAAATTTATATTATGGGGTAAATTTCTTTCCTTCCAAAATACTAATATGCAGTAAGAAAGAAGACTTAAAAAACTTGTTTTGGTTGCTTGATCCTTAGGCTGCCTCACTCTTGAGCTAAAAGTCATGGGGTAGCTCTGTCCTCAATGTCTTTGAGGGGCTTGACAGTAAATGATGCTTGCAAAAGTTCTGCTCCATCCTTCCACCTCATCTGCTGGTGAAAAGTAGAGAGATGGGGCTGAGTGCAACTGACACTGAAATTATTGAAAATCCAGTTCTGTTGAAGAAATTGTCTTTCTCAGCCCTGAATATATTGAGACAGCATAAAGAATAAAAAGCTGGAGTTCACAAGCTGGGGCCTTTCATGGGATGTAGTGCTTGTGCCATGTTTTGTAATTGGTCCTCACAAAATGCTAATGGGTAGTATCTCAGTAGTAACCTTAAAAAAAATCACAGTCATTTGTAAAATGACCATCCCTGTCCTTGATAGATTATAGAAGAATTGAACCCAGCTGCTTTTGAATCTTTTGGTTGATTGATAATATTCTTAGATATTTAATACTTATATTTTCATATCCCAAGCCACCCTATGGAGTTTCATATGTAGGCAAGAAATTATTCATTCTGCATCTGCTCTGGAGTCATTTGTGGGAGTATCTTGCAACCAGTGTACTTTATTAGTGGACTGTTTGGCTAATTGCTACTGCTTAGGTACCTGGCAAGCCCAGTGGGAAGCTGCCTCTTTCAACTGTCAGTGGATAAGTGAATTAAGGCTGACTGCCTAGGAGGCTGTATGCAACTCCTAGATTTGGTATGCTGCAGGTTCTTGGAGAAACATTATGTCCTGGATCTTTTTTTTTTTTTCTTTTTTTTTTTTTTTCTGTGTTCAGTAGGATGCAAGAGCTAAAGCCATAAAATAATTTAAAAGGGACCTCTGGAGATTCCTGGTCCACTTTCCCAGTCAAAATGTGACCAAGTGCAAAGTTAAATTCCCATTAGAAAAAATGGGAATATAGCAGGATTTACATAATATTTGCCTATTTTAATCCCTGATAACCTCGTACGGCCATGACTTGGTTAATAAGAATGGACAACTAGACAGTGCCTGAAAGGTTGTTTTGGCCAGCAAAGCAGGAGAGTTTGTGCTTAGTTTTAAAACTATGGATAACTATTAGAGTTTTAAAGAAGGAATGTCAGTTCAGTTTCCTACTAGAGCAACATTATTCCCTTCTTTAGAACAAAGTAGCTTTACCATGCACATTCAAATAAAAACTTTTCAATAGCCAAGAATGTGTCCTGTCCCTTCACAAAAAGAAAAGGTTTTCAAATGTATATTACATATTCAGTCTTGATTTTCTGACACAATTACTACTGTGCCAGGAAGACATTAAAGAAGAGTTTAGCTTTTCTTTTGCAGCATTTAGCAAACAGATGAGACATTTGTGTTTGGATGTGTAAATCAGGAACAAATAATTTCTGTTGTAGCACTTTATTTTCTTTCCTCATCTAATTAGTATAATATGTTAGTCAAATTCAAATGTCACTGCACAATGTTGAATAAAAAATTGAAGGATGAAAACTCAAAATTATATGAAAAGAGAACAAATAAATAAGTGTTTCTCACATAATGAATTCTTCCATTAACCTTTGCTTGTTATTACATTTATTATAATTGTAAAAATTTATTTGGTATTCTAATTAAACAAAATTAGAGTGGCTACTACTACAGTGTAGTAGTAAATGTGCATAAGAATACATTTATGTTATTATGAATACATTAGTCCTCCTGAGTCCTAAAGAATTTCCTTTGGAATTCCATCAGGCAAAAAAGAAACAATATGGGAGAATAAAGAATGGCTAAATTTTGTGATCTGGTGATGGAAAAGATTAGTTTTTTTCTTGAGAAAGTTTGGTTTGTTTTCTAGAAAATATGTGTTTTTATCAAGTTACATAAATACTGAGATTGTCCCATTTCTGTCCCCATATGATTTGTCTTATTTTTTTACCTCAATCTTCTCAAAACTTGATTTAGTCACGTTTGAATCAGATAAGGTAAACAAAGCATCTACACCTTCAGTCACTGCCAGTGTACACAGGAGATGCAATGATATCTTCAATATTTGCTTGTCATATGACTGAAAAAACAGTCTAACAGGATGATAACTTTTCCAGAAGTTTTGGTTGTTATTTTCTTTCTATTCCTTAATTAAACTTAGTGATGTATGTAAGTGGTCCCTCAACAGGTAGAACCCCTGTGCAAGTTGTAACCTTAGCAGTCCCATGGGCATTTTTCCTGTTTCTGCAGTTTTCTTTCAGGACCACAATACAACGCTAAATTAACAGTTACTGTGTAACATAAGTGGGGAAAATATCAAAATAATATCGAAAAAGCCTAAAACGTGTGTTGGAACTGTGGAGTATCCTGCTGTGCACCATGAGGGTGTCAAAGCCTGCACCACTGAAGCCAGAGGCAGAGCTGGTGGCTCAGAGGCAGCCTGTCCCTCTGGCAGGAGCCCTGCCTGTCCCTGGCCTGGGGAGCCGTGCTGGGCGCTGCAGTGACAGCGCTGGCTGGGGGGCGCAGGGCAGAGGAGCGAGGGGACCGTGGGTGTGTGTGGAAGGGGATGGGGACAGGTGTGAGACTGGGGCAGGGCTCCTGTCTGCTCCTGTCTCCCCTGCTGCTGCTGCTGCTTCAGAGCCCCGAACAGGAGCTGTGCTCCAGTTCTCCTCTCTGCCCACTGCCTCGGCTGACCCGGCGTGACCCGGTGGCGGTGCTGCTGTCTGAGGGGTGCAGTAGATGGTCAGACATTAGAGGTCCTTTCTGTTTTAATTTCATTTGTTTCTGGATCTGACCTTTCTCTGTCCTGAGCACAATCAGTGCTCACTGATTCCTTCTGTGGGAGCTGGGGTCACTTAACACCTTGATAATTCTGTTCTTTAGTCATAAGGCAGAAGAAACAAAATTATAGTAGTGACGATGTATTTAAACTGTTTGGATCTGAATTGGGACTGTCAGGCTGAGTTTTGGTTGCTTGTGCCATTCACATCCTGGAATTCAATGTTGCATAGTATACACTAATCTAATACACTAACTACACTAATCTAAACGGTAACTCAGGCATTGCAGTACAAGACATCATGAAAATGTAATTAATCTGTGTTGACAGTGGAAGCGTAAATGAACTTACTGCTTAGTTTAGCTTTAAGTTGTTGCACTTTATCACAAGCAATTGTATTTAAATTTAGCAGCCAAACCCGGGGGGAGAACTTTAAAATGTTATGGACAGTCTGAGATGGTATAGAGCCATATTAATCCACTGGTTTTGTTTGTATACACCAATTTCTTTAAATAGTTTCTCTTCTCTTTTTTTCCCAACCTGGATCTGATGCTATTCCCTCAGTTAGAATTCATAAGCATTATCAAGGGACTATTTATCTGGTTATCTCTTTTACAATATTACTACTGGCATCTTCATTTCTTTGGTACACTTATCTACTAGAGTTATGAACACAAAAAAGGTATGCACAAAGTCTTATGCATATATAGTATGCACTATACTGAAAATATCCTTACTATTCCTGTACCCTATGTTTTTCCTATCTTGATCTGAAACTTGAGCTATTTCATTTTCCATGCTCCCCAACATCCCATCTACCTCCCTATCCTGCCTAATTTCTCAGCTAACAAATGAGAAATCATTCCCTTTTTTCACCCAAAGTGGATATATTTTAAGTTCCCCACTACCATTTTCACATTTTTAAATAAGAGAAACTGTGCTAAAAGATACAGGGAAATGAAGGAGGAAGGAGGTGTGATAAGGAAATCTTATTACCTTAATTATGTGGCAACTGGGATAGACATCCATACATTTATCTTCTGTTTCTTGGGGGCTTTGTTTTGTTTTGTTTCTTATAGAAATGGATCAGCTACATCAGAAGATCTTTTCTGGAAACTGGATGCTCTGCAGATGTTTGTTTTTGATCTTCACTGGCCAGAACCAGAATTTGCCCACCATTTAGAGCAGAGAATGAAACTCATGGCCACTGACATGATAGAAGCCTGCGTTAAAAGGTGCAGTGTAAATGATCACTTAAAAACTGGGAGAGGTTTGAAAATTAACACAGGAGGGGTCATGCTGGCTTGTAGAGATACATCTGTACCAGAATCCTGTCACAGGAATCAGGACAATTCTAAAGAGATCATGACTTGTGTTTATTTATTTCTGGCAATTTGCCAGCATCTAGGAAATACAAAGGAGAATTTCTCTATCTGTTGTGAACAGACTCTTAGAAGTGAATAAGTCAAAATTGGGTTTTTTTCTATTCCATATTAGTGGCAAATATTAACAGAACTCAGAATTCTGCTAGAAGAAATATTTTTCTTTTTGCACATTTCCCTCCCCCTTTACTACATTATTCTTTATGTTCAGTTAGTAGTATTATTTCATTTGTCAATTTTAGATTACTTTCTCTAAGAAATATATTGCAAACTATAGAGTCTACAAAATTTCTGCATTTATACCACAAACAAAAGAAGGCTGGCTGATAGTCAGCCAACTGAAACTAGGTTTTATAATGCTAAACTTCTGAAAATTACAGAAAATGTAGTGCTGTTTTTCCTTGAGCTTATCTTACCATTATTGGTATATTCTTTTAAATTAATTATAGGTGATCTGAAAAGACTTCTACCATAGCTTTAAATAAATATCACTGAATTTAGAAGAAATATCCATATGTTTAGAAAATTTACAGAGAAGTACAATCAGGTGCTTCAGGAAGCTTAATCTGAACATATAAAAACAGATTTTTTTTAATAGTAGACTAGGGAAAAATAAATTCTGTACATAATTTTTGTTAATCATAAAATGGACAAAATTGATAAGAAAGGCTAAACAAGCAGAGGAACTTTACAGATGACATAGTATTGCATTCTTTTCTCTAAACACAGTAGGAAAAAGTAGACTCTCAGGCTAAGGATAAAAGCCTGTTGCTAGAGCTAGAGTGATGAAATTATGATTAAAAAAACAGAAACATTTAAAAGAACTTCTCTATTTGATAATGAAAGGGGAATGATACAGAGAATGGAATAAAAGTTAAAGCTCTAACAAAGAAAGGTAAGAAACACTAAAATTAAAGCAGTCATTTTGTTCTAAATAATTTGGCATAGAAGCTCAATCAAGTTATAGTTATATAAGAAATAGTTATCTTATAGTTATCTTATAGCTATCTCAGAAATCTTAGAAAAATGGTGAAATCTTACAGGAATGGAAGACTATTAGTATAATCTTAGTCTAAAAAAGCATTGAATGAGTAGCAATGAGATTCAGTGCTACTAATACATGGATTATATTGATTTTTGAGCCAGAAAAAGAAAAAAACTTTATTGTCTTATCAACAGAACTGTAAAATATATTACTATTTTAGACTGAATATATAACGTACCACTGCTAATACAAGAATTATGTTTTTATGTGGTCAAAGGTACTGTATGTCAGGTAATAAAGATTAGAGTAGCAACTCAGAAAAAAATAGAATTCTTCTATTATAACTCTCCTTGTGATATTAATATCTTAAGATTTGTTAAAATGGAAATTGGATTCTTCTGTTAACATCCTCCAAAAATATTGTGTGAATTTCTGGTACCCGGATTTTAAAACAAAGATGAAAATAAAACATTATATCTTTAAATATTAAATATCGAATTATAGTTTATTTCCATTACATTGTTCCATATTTACACTGATATGAGAAGAAAATTAGGGGGTTGTGTGATGTATCTCCAGATATGTCTTAATTTTCAATATAAATACTAATATTTTTTAGTATTAAACTCATTTTCTGTGTTAAAAATCTCCTTCTGTTAAAGCCAGAAGAGGATTTTTTATTATATTTTTAGAAGCAAGCATTTTATACCAAAACCTGCATTTTAGCGTAGAAAAGCTGGAAAATAACGGGCACTTTCATTGCTTTAAATAAAACACAAGGAAACATACTGTTATCTAGAAAGCAAGAAGATAATACTTTTATTGTTCAGCTGAATTCACTGAATCGCAGTACCTTGAAATTACCCTCAGTGCAATTGTTTATTGAAAGGTTGATACTCTGAATTTACAGAAATTTAATTCTAAAATGTTCTCATGCATAGGTATATTGTTAAGCCAACATGCTCAGTAAGATTTATACATATTTACTGTGGTTGTTCAGAATTATCAGAGATACTCATATTCCAAATTGTGCTTTAATAAACAGAACAAGAATTGCATTTGAACTGAAGCTGCAGAAGACAAACAAATCGACGGACCTGCGCATCCCTCCTTACCTGTGTACAATGTTTAATGTCTTAGTGGACGCCAAGAAACAGACAGCTAAACTCTGCATACTGGATGGGGGGCAAGAGGTAAGGGGAATTTTGTCTGTTTAATTCCCCTGTTTGGTTGATCTGAAACATCTCACACTGCAGACTGTCCTTACATTAATTTCAAACTAACCGAGATGCATCACACAGCTCTGTTGGTACAGAAGTGTGCATCAGCTGATCCCTATAAGCATCATGCGAGACACAGCCCCTCATCTTCCACCAGAGAGCACGCAGAGTGCTGCTGTAATTTGTTTGCTTTGACCTGTGAGTCTGTTGAACATTCAGAGGATTTCTTGACTCACAGCCCCTCCAGGAATTTCTCTCAGGTTGCAACAGAAAAAGAGCCCACTTCAGGACTCCTTTGTAAATGTAAACTAAAGCCAAAATAGTGTCCTTTGCAGACAGGTTTTAATTTAGTGATGTTCGGCTTTAAATGGGTTATAGACCCAGCATTCATGCCAAGGAATATGCTGAAAAAAGAGGAAAGAAATAATCAGGTAATATAATGTGTTTTTTTAATTTGGTCTCCAAGGACAAGGACTATTTTGTCAGTAGTCGGCTGTAGGACTGTAGATACTCCACAGTGGAGCACTGATGTGCTTTTGAAGGATATGTGAACTTCACTGACTTCCATCACTCCCATGTTGTCACTCCCAGCAGGAATAATTTGTGAAATGAAAAGGGTATGCTATGTAGACTGATGAGACCACCAGCAAAAAATTAAAACTGTTCTTTCTGAGCTAATGCATTAGCATGTAATTTGGTTTGTAATTTGTTTCATTTGGTTTTGGAGAGACAGTAAAACATTTTTCAGAATTTGGCAGCAAAAAGTGTATCTTTGCTTTAGGCACCTTCACAGTTACGCTATTTGGACATACTTTTCTCCATTGATTTTTGCATTTCTGTATTGTGTTCTTCATTTCATTGACTGATCTTTTTAAGTGAGCATATTCGATGTAATTGTCTTTTTTTTTCCCTAATTCAATGAGACATTCATCATTTTCCTGTTATACCCTGTCGTCTTTATTTTTCCTTTTGGTTTTCCGTGACATGAACCAGTTTGCTAGTCAATGGGTAAGTGTCTTTTTGTTGTTTTTAATTTGCTTTTTTTTCATTGAATATTAACAGTCACTTTATATTTGAAATGGTAATATTGCTTTTCATGTTAATTTGTTAGCCAGACCCTCAGAATTCCTTCATAATGCAGCAGACTGATTGTCAGCTTCTCAGTTCTTTCCTTGTTCATCCTCCAGGGCAATTCCAGATGAAGTCTTCAATTTCTGCTTTTCAGACTCAGTGTCCTGTCTTACCAGGTCACAAAGTTTTGGGTTCTTTCACCTCTCAGTGGGGCTCACCAGGAGTAAAGCAGAGCTCTCAGCTCTGTGTGAGCTGATGCTGCCATCTCACCTTTCATGTGTGTGCAAGCAGTACCTGCTTTTCCACACGAGCACGAGCACGAGCACGTGCTGCTGTGGGCACAGGCAGTGCCAGGAGCTCTGTAATGACCTGCAGACAGAGGGCACAGCCCCCTTCTCCAGGAGGTGCCATTCCTCTGGCCTGCTCTGGATTGTGCCTCCTGCTCTGCCAGACAGTCCACTAGGAGCCAAAGTTCAGCCATCCTCTTAAAAGCCCACAGTCAAATCCTCTTCCATAAGGAGATGAAGTTTTGTTTTGCTGGGGGTGACTGTTTCAGCGGAAATTAGCACTGGAGAGGAGCGTGTTAGAGTCTTTATGATCTCATGGTTTTCAAAATAAACCATGAAAAAAAAAACCAGATTAATGTAATTTAAAAATTTTTTCTAAACAAATGTCATGGTTTTGGGACCTTGTTGTGGTTTATGAAAAGTTTGATTCAGTTCTTTTTTTGCATTGTTCAGAAGTGAAGTTACTGTTTATACTCTATTTCCACAAAATTATATTTGCTTTGTGGGGAGAAAAAAGAGAAAAAATACAAGAAAAAATAGGAACTGATCTTTCATACATAGATCCTTTAATTTAATGTACAGTGGAGATAAAGTTGCAGACACTTTCTGATAGGGACAGCTGATTTTTTATGGTTCACAGGAGTAGATATAGTTTTGACATTCATCAGTGGGAGAATAATTGTTTATGGTTTCCAGAGAGTAAGAAAGCATTGCCTTCTGAAGACTTGTAAGCAACAGATGTTACACACTGTTTGGGATGAGTGCACCCCTTAGCAGATCAAGTATTTTATTAGTCAAGACTTTAATATGGTGGGAATATAATATATTTGAAAATGTAGAAAGCTCTTTGATGTATTTCTACTATGCTCTTTCACTGTTGCAGTGTGACCACATCTGTTTGTCTGAGTTGTGCATTTACATTTTTCAAGCGTTTTTAATCTTTAAAAGAAATTAAAAGCAAAAATTGATGTTTGGTGTTAGCACCTGTAGCAGACACATGTATGTGGGCAAACACATCTCATTGTTTTATTCTCTCTTAATTTAAAGTTCAATATCTGTGCTTTTTAGAAAATCATTCCTAAAAATATTCAGCAGATCAGAATTAATGTTTTGATTTGTATGGCAATTGTGAAATGGATGAAAAATAGCCTTTAAAAACTTAGAATTCTGGAAACTATTCAGCTGGCAGCTGCTAAGTTAGGCTAATGTTTACACTGACCTCAGTACTTTTACTCCAAGCATTATGCTGTTAGCTGTTCCAAGTAGCCTTGAACTAGGAAGATAGGGTTAGTCTTTACAAGTCACATTTTCTGTGAAGTGGCTATTGGGGACAATCTTTGCTGTCAGATAAATGTTTCTAAAGGAAGAATTACTGTTTAAATTGATGTGCCTCCTTGACAGAATGGGATCCCTAGTTCCTGTTAATTTCAGAAGGGAGCTCGGTAGGATTATCTTAAAAGTCTTTCAGATTTATTTTAAAAGCATTTACTTAAAGGCACCTTCTTTATGAAAAAGCAAAAGAAAAGTCTATGGAGAATGAAGTCTGTTTTATTATGCCTTCTATGGCCTATTAATTTGTTACCATCTATTCCGCTTTGTTGATGAAATTTTAATTTTGCCCTTGCTTGAGCATATTGTAAGATTTGTATAAACTGAAGCTCACTGTGCTAACAGAAAGGCTCTTTCAGGATGAACAATTGGAGCTCATTTTATTTCTAGAGGACATTTAAAATAACTTATGAATGAGAGTTGTCAGACATGAAATGTTGTATTAATTAAATCTTATTCTAGTCTTTTTGCTTCTCCAGCTAAACCAACCCTTTAGAAAAAATACATGGCCACCTTAATTATATAGGAGAATACAAAAACTATCCTTCACATTCCTTCGCCTGAATAAGTATAAGAACTCAATTCATCTAAATAATAACCCCATTAGCTGCTTAACTCAACAGTGTACATGGGAAAATTTTCAACACAGAATGTAAGAAACTGGTGATTGGGTGGATCATTTTCAAGGGTTTGTTCTTCTGATGTTCAAAATGATAATTTTAAGTAAATCTGATCTGGCAGGGTTATCAGCTTTGCACCATTTATGACTTATGACAAAAGTGTGTGTTCATATACATGCTAATGCTTTTTTATCTTTTGCATTACAGCAACAATACCATTCAAAAATAGATGACTTGATTGAAGAAACTGTTAAAGAAATTATTTCACTTCTTGTTTCAAAGGTAAAGCTATTTACATTTTATTTTATAATACAGCAGAAAATGGTTGAACTTTGGAGATGTATTCAAATATCTCACAGTTTTTCTATACACAGGAAAATTGTGGGGAACGACATGATTTGTAAATAATACTGCATTTACAAAATTACATTTTATGACAATTGAGTAAACAATTTCTGTGCAGCCTGCTGTTGAGATAAGTTTGTCTTCTGTGTATCTGTCGTAGATAGGAATTGCTAGCAGCTAGCAGAACTGGTAGGATTAAAATTTATCAGTATTGTTTTATGTAATACCATGTTATTTGTTGTTGAATTTCTTACATGAGAACTTTCTTCCAATTATTCAGTATTTAAATTCCATATTTAGAGGTAGACAATATCCAGAGATTCAGTTTAACTTTTTAATGAGATTTTGGTCCACAAACCATTTAATTAAAAGTATTTTATAAGTTCTTGTTTCTTGAAATTGATTTTTTAGGCTTTTATATGTAAAAATAAAATGTGTTTTGACGTGATATAAGGACTTGGCAAATAAGTGAAGAAAATTTAACCAATGTCTTGTCTTTTCGTTGCACCTCTACTCCAGTAAAAGTCTTAAGTGATTGATATTAAAAAAAAAGCTTCTATCCCAAAGAGTTTGAACTACACAACAAATAATGACAGAAAATTAAGATTTTACAGGACGTTTCTTATCCATACATTGCAAACTACCCAGAAATATCTGATTTTCAAAGCAGGATAAATGAGCCATATATTTACAACTTGTGAGTCAATGAAAAAAGTAAGATTCTGATCATATTTTCATCATGCCTTTATTTTTGCTTGTCACAGTGTGCTGGGGGAATGGGGGGGGTGAGAATCTGCTTTTTGGGTTGACACCTGTCGGTTGAAGAGGAAGGCTCTGTAGAATCACTGCAGAAGTTTAAAATAGATGTAGCCACTTATTGATAACTTACTGTGTAGAAGACATATTTTTAGTCTAAAGTAAAGTTTTGATGTAAACATAATTACAAGCAGTTCATCTCAACAGTTTCAAATTTACATGTTGCCTATCATAGCTCCCAACAAATCTTCCAGTTTATGGTTTTAGTGTTATTGAAAAGGAAGAGGAAGAAAGGGGAATTTGATCAGAAATAATTGTGCTATTAAAGGTCAAACTTTTTGATTTTTTTTTTCTTAATATCTGATATTATAAAAAGGAAAAATCCAGTCATATTCCTTCAGGATATATGTACAAGAAATTCTAGAGTCAACTGCTGCCAATACAGAGGATTTGCATTATTAGTTATTACAGTAATAACAGAGGCTGAAATCTCAAAACAGGAAGCAAATATTCCATGTCATTTTTCTGATCACTGGGAGCTTAACCAGTGTCTCCTCTCCTGAGATGTGAAATACCAGTGGCATCCTGACTGCTTCTGTTTCAAGGCAGGAAGCTTCTGAGGGTACAAAGGAAGGCTGAGCTTTAGCTCTTGGTTTTGGCCAGAAAAAATGCACATGAATGTGCATAATAGCCAAATGCATTCATCTTTTGCATCTAAAATATTTTCATTATTTTCCAGCCTTTACCTCTTTATTACCTTTGTGTCTCTGTGGAACGAGTGTTTCAATCGTTTTCAGCTGCAAGGCACCTATGAAACTGAAAATAAGGCTTTTCCTTCAGTGAGGTTTTACTTGTTAAGAACTGTACTGGGCAGTTTTTACACAAGATGCATCAGTCTAAAGCATTTGAGAAATCACAGGAATAGCACAAAACAGTGAACAAAGCACAGTGTGTCTCAGGGTAACCAGTTCATAGAATGTGCGGTATGTGCAGAAATGCTTTTAGAGCTTCACAAGTCCGTACACTGACATCTCAGAAAACATGTGTCCAGCTACATAACTAAGCCTTTTGTTTAAACAGACATCCTTGACACTGAAATGTTTTGCTCTCTGTTATTTTGTGTCCCACTTGCATTGGATTTGTATGTTGGCACTGTGGAGACCATGTTTATGAAACCAGCCTTTTCCTTAGCCAATCTTTGCACAATAAAGTTGAACACTTTTCTGCAGAAAGAATCCTTGTCAATCAGATAAAATGAGTTAAAGTATGAACAGCAGCTTCTCACAGGCATGCCACTGCAAAGCAGAAAGCTGGTATTTGGTCTAATAAAGCAGGTGCAGAAACAACTGCCACTCTCTCTCATGATGTGGATTTATTCTTTGATTGGCACCCATGTACCGGCGTCTTAATTAATCACTGTAAATATGACAGGTTAGATTGATAAATGACAAATGTAGGTTTGCACTTACTCCTGCTCCTTGAACTGTTAAGAGCAGGGCTTATTGTAAAGTGATGATCTCAATTCCTCTGGAGGTGACACTGTTGTGACACTGTTACAGGGCCCATTAACAGCATGCCAGATGGAATTTTGTTCTGTCCTCACACTCATAAAATGATACTCTTGGTTGTGGGAATGACTGTGTTGGGAGCAAGGGATGACTTTTAAAACAATCTTTATATAAACTGGAAAGCAATTTATATGTGTAAAATAAATGTGCATGAATACAATGGCTGACAGATATTATATGTTACACACTGTGAATTACTTGAGCAACATAACATCACCGAGGGATGTGAAAAGGGAATTTGTTGGCTTTAAGGCACATTTGGGGGAGTTTAAACATTAAAGCTGTAATTAATGCAATGCATAAGTTTGGTTTTTTGGTTGTTTTTTGGGTTTTTTTTTGTCAAAACAAAATTTTGGCAAAAGCACCTATTCATACCTCTTCCTGAGGAGTCACACTGCTCAGACAATAGGTGAAAGTCCAAAGGAGAGAAACCACATCATACCAGAGACTGTGGGCATATGTTTTCTTGTTTCCTTCCATCCATGGAGTAGCAGCTCCATGCTGCTGACAGAAAACCAGTGCTATTACACTTTCATGTGAAATCAGAGCTGGTTTTCTATTTAACAGCAAAAAGAAGAGAAACATGGTATCACAATCACTACCTTTAGCACTTGTGCTCCATCACCTTTGAAGCTGTGGTCCTAGAAAATAAAATGTGATTTCTATCCAAAATACATGCTGGGTACACACACTGCTATATTCAACCACATTCTAGAGGCAACAGTTAGAAGCAGGCTCACCTCAGGAGAAACTTTGGGTTGGGTTTCCATTTCTGCAGTGGTTCAGCAGTTTTCATCTGTTTGATCAATAAGTGAAGCTGCAGAAGGAAGGTTATCATTGATTTCAGCACTTTGTGAGATGCAGAAAGTGATCAGATTTACAGATCATGTTGCCCTGCTGATCATGACAAATGTGAGGAAGAAAAATTCACATTCTCTTTCCAAATATTTCATTTTCATTCTGTGCATTTAGATTTTTCTCTGTACTTTTCCTCCAGGTTGTTTCAGTGTTAGAAGGCGTGCTGTCTAAATTGTCAAGATATGATGAAGGTACTTTCTTCTCATCATTAGTTTCATTCACTGTAAGTGTTTGGATTCCCAAAGGTTCTGTTCTTCTCTCTGTGCATAATTCTGAAATTGTGTGCAATTTGTAGTAACAAGTACTTATTGTGTTTTCTATGCTTCATTTTCTAAAGGTAAAAGCAGCTGCCAAATATGTTGATGTTCCAGTAAGTATAACCCTTTTAGATTTATTTGTGCTATTGTTCATAATAATTCAGAAATTAGGGGGGCTTTAGCTCACTTTTTTGTTGTTGACATTTTGCTTTTCTACAGAGATTGATTACAGCTTTACATAGAGTATTTAAACAGCCACTACAACCCTGAGAGGACGTTTCATTTCCCTTGTGCAATAAGTAACTCTCAAAGCAAACTGTGGAAAGGTTATTCTCAATGCACTTTTTCAGTTGTGGAAGAGTGAGGATTGTAACTTCAGTACTCTTTTCTGGGGGTCTTGCCATAATTTGGAGAAATCGTTCAAATGTCTAGTATAAGCAACAAGTAAAAGCATCATACTTGAATATCCATTATTTCTCTTGATTTCTTACTTCAGGACTCAGATCTGCTTATTTAACCCCTTGCTTGCTCAATCTGCATTTGATTTACCATTGGCTGTGCAATGTTTGTGTGCTATAGGTGAAAAATAAAGGACTAACTGTTGGAGTTATTTTATAGATAGAGGCAAAATGTTAAAATATTATTATTAGAGTATGAAAATAGAATATCTTTTCTTTAAATAAGCAAAGTTAGGTA
Source organism: Cisticola juncidis (assembly GCA_013400215.1). Taxonomy (NCBI): domain Eukaryota; kingdom Metazoa; phylum Chordata; class Aves; order Passeriformes; family Cisticolidae; genus Cisticola; species Cisticola juncidis. The sequence goes on along the minus strand of VXBR01012241.1, from coordinate 566,165 downwards.
ATATTGTCATTTTCACTGTCGATATCCCTTGTTCTCTCATAAGTCTGCATTCTCATCCCTTTTTAATGCAGTTCTAAAAAATCATATTTTTCCAAGCACAGAAAAAAAGACTATAATTATTACATAGGTGACAATTATGATGTAAATGAAAAATATTAAATTAAAATATAGATATACTAAACTGTGTAGTGGCCAGCAAAGCCTTCAGGAGTTCTATCCTGAAAAATGCAAGGTTAAATGATTCTTTTTTCAATCAATGCATGTTAAATAAAATGAAAAATCTCTGTTTCCGTAATTTATTATTTTGCTATCTTTATATTTGTTTTATTCATAAGATAAATTGTAAGACTTCTGTTATTTTCAGATGATGTTTTCAGACTTTCTTCTTATTTTGTTACCTGGGGTTTTTGTACCTTTGTAAGTGCTCTTTTGTTTTGTAAAAAAGAAAAAAGTAGGCTGTCTTTTATTCAAAGAAATTACCTCATATCAAATCCAGTTAATTTAGTTTACCTTTTGTTAATATATTGTTCTGTGTAGCTGCTGCAAAAGGTCTTTGTTGAGGCACTTAAGACCGAAGGCCTTAAAAAAATTAGTGGACAAACTTGAAATTCAGTGGCTTTCAGGTAATACAGAAAACTCTCCAAATTACGTATCTATGAGGAAGAGACATCAAAGTCTTTTACCACTGGCCTGGATACATTGATGTTGAAGTTCACAATAAGAATGAGACTGAAAAGTACCTGAGGAATATTGCAAATCAGGCCACACAGGGATGCACTCACTGTGAGAGAAAGAGGGAGGCAAGTGGGGAGATGGCTGCTGAAAGGACCAGATTATTGACAGGCTATCGAGATCCTTGCATTATTACAATGTCTTCACTTCCCAGCTTCCTCACACACCTTTCCCACAGCCGAGTGTTTAAACTGAACTGTAGCTCCACAGCTGTAAACTACAAATGTAAACTGTGCTTCAGGGAAGCTGTGGATCTGACCAGACAAAGATTTTTCCAAATTCTGGAGATCTTTTTACCTGGACTGAAAGATTTGCATAGGCTGGGGGTTGCTTTTGCTTCTTCTCTTTCTTCTGTTGTGAAGATGCAGCTGAGGCCGAGAGCCCTTACTGCCACCACTGACAGCAGCTGCCCAGTCTGAGCAGGGCCTGGAATCACCAGATGTCAAAGTTGAAAGCTCCAGCTGTAAGAGGAGGCTGGAAGTTGTCACATCACAAGGTCGTCACCCGGGCTCACAGCTGAAGTGAGAAGTGCACTGAGGGGCAGCACACAGGCAGGAATGTACACTGAGCTCTTGGTGCTGTGGCAGTGACCTAGCAAGGCTGCTCTGACACTAATTAAATACCTCATGCTTTTATTTGGACCTGATATACTGTAAAACTTCTTCTTGTCCTTCCTTGCCATATAGCTGCATGTGTGGAAGTTATTTAAAAGTGACCACAGTCAGCCCTTTCTCCTGATGTGGCTGCAAATATGTGCAGACTTGCAGTGTGTTGGACAGTGGCATTCTGCCCCTGTGCCCCACCTCCATCTGAGTGCAATCACTTGGTGCAGGGGCTTTGGGGAGGTTGTTTGTGTGAGTTTGACAGAGGTTTTGATCTTTGATTACCAGGATTTGGCAAACAGTGAAAAAGATGCTGGTTTGTAGTGAAATAAAAAGATGCTAACTAGACAAAAAAGATGTTAGAAGAAAAGGAAGGCAATACTGATCAAAATGTTTTAGAGGGAGGATAAGAGGTAAAGGGGATAAAAAAGTTAAATAAAAGTAAATAAAAATAGTCAATTATTCAAAAAGAAGGCAGACATTCCTGGAGGAATTTTGGTCATTTTGAGGAAATGGTTAATTCTACTAGTATTGAGAGAGGGTTTACATATAAAATATTTGACATGAAGGTGCACACTCCCTAGAGAGCATCCCTGAATTTGTCAGGACAAGGGTTGGAAAGATAGACACAAACTTGTGGTTGATTTGGCAGATAGGTTAGTTAAAATACTATCTACTCGTTTCTGTCTACCCCTCTATTCATTAATCTTGCTGGAGAATTATGATTAATTACATCCAAGAGAAGAAAAAAAAAGAAGTGGGTTGGTGGGGTTTTAAACTGTTTAAGAAAACCTGCAGCATAAGCCTCAATTTTGCAGAATGCCCTTCAAGAAGTGGGACATAGATAGGCCCAAGGAGCTCTCATTGCTTTCCCTAGCTATGAACAGAGGGCTGTATGTATGGACACTATGGATGTTTTGGTAATTGAAACCCTGACAGAAATAATAGCAAAAGTGAAAAATTACCCAAATTAGAAAGAATAACAATGATGTCTGGTGATTTCCTAAAATTAATAACGAAAAAATCTAGTTGCTGTTAAGCTCTCCTTATTGGTAATTGTCACAGTACACAAGGCTCTGCAGTGGAAAAAGATGTGGCTGCTGTGTAGATGGAAGAAACCAAATTTTTGGAGGAAAAAAACACAAATATTACAAGTACTGTGTGAAGGATGACATTGGTTCTCTTTTTAATGCTATGTTTTGATAACTGGGAATGCAGAAGCTGATTTGAATACACAACTCATCCAAATCCACTATAATCCTTTGTTAGTTTCTCCTAAAGCCCAAGCAATCCACAGGAGATGTAGAAGTACAACCTAATTTTTTTTCCTTTTGTGAATATTCTGTTCACAAAGCAAGTTAATTAATGAGAATAGGGAAAGAATGCAGTAAAACTGAGGTTAAAAAAAAGGATGTTGTTAATCTCAAATGATTATTATTCCTTAATCATGTAGATAATTTCATTGTGTTCAAGTCCTCATCATGTAAGTCAGTGTTGCATACAAATAATTGTGTCATTAGCTGGTCATTTCTCCACACGTTTGCTGCATTGACAAATACAACCAGAGCAATTACTCATACAAATTGAGCATCCAGTTACATGCTCATGTATATACCGCTTTTCTGTTCAGAAAGGTATGTTTTAATCCCTTTGTAGGAGCCAGTAATCTATGCCAGTTACTTAGAGGGCACAGAAGGACCCTAATCCTCCCTCTCTTCACATGGGCCACCTGTCACAGCGAGAGCAGGGAGGGCGTTTGAAGGAGGCAGGGCTGACAGCGGCGCAGCTCGCACAATGCCCGCCCTCGCTTTATGTGGGGATCAAAGGTATGAAAAGGGGCCTCACACATGTGCCAGCATTTGACTTACGGGGTCTTGTAGAGGCCAGAGAAGGAGCTCTGCCTCCTACCAGGCAGATACACACGGGGACCTTCCAGATACCTTCATTTTCAAACATCACGCTTGGACTGCATGGCCTCATTTAGCTGATGTTTTGAGGCGAAATCTTTTTGAGGGAAATAAACATTTATTCAGGTGTGGCCGTACGGTGCTATCCATTTTTAAGGTGGATTTTCTTGTGGAACTCTATTTTTAAAAAAAGATCACAGAAGGGGTATTATCCTTATGCTTAGGGCTTCTCCTGGCCTCCTCCTGCTCTGTATAGCCAGACCTGGGATCTGGCCCTTCTGTTTTCAGATCTGTGAAAACAAGCTATTGTAAAGTTGGAGGGAAAGCCCTGCAGCATCTGTTTTAAGTCAGCAGCATTTTTGAGATACCTCTTAAATGGCAATCAGAAGGATGACTGCTAATCAGTAGGAAAGCTAAAATAGCATAGCAAAATATAACTTTATGGAGAAAAAAACCCCATCTTTTAATACCAAATTTTGTCGCAGGGACTGTAGTGGTTTGAAGACCTTTTGCACTAAGAATCAAAATCCTGGTGCAGATTTGCCCCATGAATGCATTGAAACTGTATGTATATGAAAAGGTGTTTGTGTAAATGCTTGCAGAATCACAGTTTAAATTTTCCATGACACTTCTCAAAATACATATGTTTGTTTCCTCCTTGCCAAAGTTGCTGATTCTCAGCAAGAAGATGCTTTTGAGAGAGAGAAAATGCATTGCATTTTTCATTTAAACAAAGCAATTTCTTTACAGCCATGTGAAATCAAAATGTTACCTTTATAATGGACTGATTATGCAAATGCTGCACCTTCCTGCCTGGCTTATGTATTTCATTTTGTAAGAAATGATGGGGATGATGATCTAGCCATGGATATAAGTAGTTTTTATTCCAAAAGTATTTTAATGATAGTTTAATTTTGTAATTCCAAAGCCTAAGTGATGATCCTTGCAGTATTTAGAGAAAAACTTTCAGGCAGTGAGATTTTCCAACGTGCTCTTTCATTTAGTGGTAGACACTGAATAAGGAGCTCCTGTGTTCCTCACAATAGCCCCCTCCAGCTCATCACTCCTTTTCACTGCCTTGTTACAACCATTCTGTAGTTAAAATGACTCCCTCCAGGATGCAAGGGAGGGGAAAGGGGTGGAGAGAAGAGCAAACACAAAACTGGATGAATTTTATTATTGTGTAGTTAGTCTCTAGAATCTGTTCTTATCTTTGAAACATTAGTGCTTTGGCAGGATTAGTTGCTACTCAGTAAAACTGGTGTAGTTGGTTGAGGCTGGTTTCTTGGGTTTTGATAATATAAGTTCATTTAATATTCTCTGATGCTAAGAAATGTTCTGTGACAAATGCCAAAATGAGAATAAACATAACTCAAGTATTACAAATGTACATGATTTTCACTGAGATTTATGTTGCATTGCAAAATGCTGTCCAGAAACACAAGTATACCTCGCCTGTAGGAAAATGCCTAATATTAGGGGCAGCATTAAACCCACAGCAATCTTTCAGCAGCAAAATATTTGAATGCCTGGAAATTAAGGCAATGCAGCATTACTTTTCACTAGGTGCTTCAGGCAAATATTGTCAGTGGGGGCCATGCATGTCAATCATAAAACAGCTTCTACAACATCTTGGAAACTGAAATAATGTATCTTAACATTTGGCTCCGTGTTAAATAGACATTATGATACTGTTTTCCTGTTCAAATGGGGAAAATTAGGCTGTTTCTTCTTTATCTGAATTTATTGCTATGAGAAAGTGCCTGGCGGTCAGGACCCACCTACCAGTGAATAGTAAGAGACAACCTGCACCTGTGGGATTAGGTGCAGCAGCAGGAAGTAAGAGCACTTGCAGTATATAATTAACAAGGATTTTTAATTTTTTTTTCCCCCAAACAGCATGTTCATCTTGCCAGGTTAACTAGTGATTAACCCTAAAAAAGAATGTGCTGAAGCCTACACCCTTGTTTAAACTCATTCACTCGCCAGTGTATTCAGTTACTTGTGTAACCAGCGACAAAGTAACCCTATTTACAACTCTTAATTTCCTGGTATTTTATTTGATGTCTTTGTGTTTCCAGTTTCTCTATTCATCTCTTTGTCTGGTTCTCTTTCATTTTCAGATAGGCAAAACAGCTTGTCTGCTTTTCTGAATAAAACAAACTTATAATAACTTTCTATCATTAAAAAACTCACCTTTTTTCTTGAGGAAACTTTCAGACAATATTTTTTTAATACTTACCTGGATAACATACCAGGTTAATTTTTTCATGATGTGCAAATAACTCTCATTAACTTCAGCAGATGTTCTGTCAGAGATTCAGAGATTTTTTTTTTTTTTTAGCATGGATGTGGACTGGAATGCTTTAGTCTTTTCAATTAAATGTCCTCTGTGACAGTTATTTAAAATATATCTCAGTTTCTATTTGTTTGTCTTCTAAGGTACAAGAAAATTCTTAGTTGCTGTTTGTTTGTTTGATTTTATATTAACTTGAGTTTTTTTCTGATGCTTAATAATTTAAAACAGATCAATAGAGGATAGTGTAATCAAAGGTTTCCAAATAATACATAATCCCTATTAAAAGATTTAAAGCATTAAACATACAGCATTTAAGCTATTTTGATGCTTATAATAGCTTTCTCTTCTTTTTCCACATGTTCAGAGAAAACAAATAAATTCAGTGCATGCAATATGAAGAGATAATGCCATATTTGATATACTGTTGGTTCATTCAGTGTTTAATGTATATTTTGCCCACCATGAGCAAAGATGATTAACCTTCAGTGATTTTGGTGGAGTTTAAAACAGACATACTTTGGAATATTGATAATCTGCCTTACCCAGACTTACTTCTACCGTAGTCAGAGACTGTTTAAAAGGAAAATTAATTTTTTTTCCACAGCAATTTCAAAGATAATTATCCTGCACACATTAAGAAGGATGAAGTGTTTTAAAGAACTGTAATTCTAATTGGTAAATGTCACCAGCTGTTGCAGTTACTCTTACGTGTGTATATTCTTTTAATGATTACACTCCTGTGCCACAAGCTACATGAAAATATATTCACTAGGTGTGAAATTCCCATATGTCACAGCTTCAAGACTAGGTAAACATCTCAAAGATAAGGGAGTTAATGCTGATGGGAAATGTTACTTTTCTTACTTTGACTGTCTGCAAGATGAACATTTTTTATTTAACTTAGTAAAAGAAAATATTCTATTAATTGCACAACTATTAGGTTTTAGAATTCAGTGGAAGATTCATTAATACATTTGAATGTATATCTTCAAGAATTATAATCAGCCTATCATTTACTAGGTTATCTCCTTCACCCATCTCTGGAGATTTCAAAATATTTTTCCATTATTCCTCTGAGTTAACTCTAGTCCAATTCTATGAGTTGCAATCAGGTTTTAGAATGTACATAAGGTTTCAACACTGATTTTATTCTCTAGCGTCATCACAAATTAGTATATTAAGGTTAAATATGGAGTTTTCTGTTTTAAATCTGCTTCACTTTGTGATTTATCTTACTATGAAAGCATTTCTATCACATTTTAGTGAAGGTACTGTTTTATGAAGGAGATCTATTGATTTCTGTCAATCATGTTTTCCAACAGAAAATGTTTTGTCTACTGAAGTCTTAGATTTTTTTATTCTATGCTTAGGAGTTAGGGATGTGATGCAGATGTAAATATCAGTGGTCCTGCTTTCCTCCTAAGAGTTTCATCTAAGCATATATAGATGGGATAAGTTTTTGCAATAAGATTTCATTGCCTCTGGAATTATCAGTCCAAATGTAGGAGATATTTCAGTTTTTCACTGTGAGTTCTGGAGGTGCTGCAAGTATTAAAGCTGGCCATCATTCCACATTTAACACTTACTTTTTATAAATGAAACTGCCATATATGCACATGTACAAATGAAAAAGAAAATCTTTTTATTTTGGAACATATTCCTCTATATGTCTGTGGTCAATTCAGTGTAAAAAGAGTTGAACCTCATAAGCCAGGAGGTTTCACTCATGAAGGTTTGAGGAAAGAATGCTGTTGTCCTGCCACTGTAACAGGATGACAGCAGTTTCTGGACAAGTTTAAGTATGGACATGTTGCACCTCTCCTTCCCTCTTGTTCTCAGACCTGTTCATATACACTCAAAATATTGCATACATGATATTAAGAATTAAGAAAAATTTAAAGTTGAATATTCACTTTCAGACTAGAAAGTAGGCCTTAATATGAAATGATAAGTTAATATTTTAACCACATGAACATGTTCGTGTATACAGGCTTTTAAAATATGCTAAATATTTTACTATGTTGTTCATATCCTATTTTCAGACAGTAACAGTTTCTGAGAAATAAACATGTCTTATGCTTGAGAATTCAGGGGCTGGGTATAACTACTTTTGTCCTCTTTCCCTAGAGCTATTAATTATTCTGTATGGAGTCTTAGCAAAATCCGAATTTTTTATAAATTTTGAGGCCCATGTTAAGGCTAGCTATAAAGTATTATAAAATTTTGCATTCTTTTGCATGCCAGAAACATTGTATGCTATTGTTTGGGAGTCAGTAATACTTTTACAAGGTGCTCACACAGAGGACATTTGCTGAAGTCTTCCCCAAGAGCCTATGTGTATTCTTGGTTCCTGGTAGAAAGAAGTGAACTCTTTACCAGCTCTGCATACACAACCAGTAAAAGGCAAGGCTCAGGCTGTTTGGGGTGTTATTATGGAGCAACTTTTCATGACTGCAGAGATCCAGAAATCGCAGCTGGATTCTGGAGAGATTCAGAGGAGAGAGCAGTTTCAGCCACCACTGTGCCTGTACAGCTGTAGTACCACACACACAGCATATCCTAGCCTGGCTCGTGTTTGGGGCTGTGCTATAACAGTTATGCTCTGTTATAGCTCTGCTATTCATACTGACATATATTGGTACAAGAAGGGGAAAATTTTGGTTCTAGCCATCCTCTGGGCTGACTGCATCCGTGCAACCACAGTTTACAAAAAATAAGAGTACAGGACTACACTCAAAACAGCCTTTTAATGCCATTGCTCTCTTGGATGTGCTTGAGCTTAGTTTAAATTGCAGTTATTTGAAGCTAACGTCAATACAAAATTCAGCTGTATTGCAAGTAAATTAGAAGAAGTCTTAGGTAGTGGAAAAGGAACTGAATTTTTTTTAAGCATTTTCTGAATGTGATAGCAGGATTTGGATCTCCACACTCAGGCTGCAGTGGGTATCTATGAAAGCCTCGCTATCAAGAAAAGGGGAAGATGTCCGAGTTTGCTGTTGATGTTGCCAGAGGCAAGACTTCATTCAACTGCATATGGCAATGTAGATTCATGACTCAGAGCATCCATAAATTAAAACAGAACTACACTGATAGGAAACCTCCTGAACACATTAACTAACCCAGAATTCACAGCAGATTTTGTTTATACTGTTTGTATATGTATGAACATTGTAACATTTGTTTTCATTACGTTTAATCTCTTTAAGTCTCAGTTGTTGAGAGGTTTCTCTTTCCTTTCCTATCACTTTCTCCCCTTACTTTTTCTCTTCACAGAAGCCGGGAATGGATCTAGCAGACACCTACATTATGTTTGTTCGGCAAAACCAGGATATCCTTCGAGAAAAGGTCAATGAGGAAATGTACATAGAGAAGTTATTCGATGTAAGTAACGAGCCTTGCAAAGATGCTGGTACCACTACTACATCAGAAAGGATAAGCTGGACTTTGATGGTGTTCAGCAAGCTGTTTAGATATTCTTCTCTGTTGATATTTTTTTCTTTGCTCATTATTTACAAGCTTAAGCCATCAAGGGTGGCCTTTCTTTAAATATTTTCTGCGTGAAACTTTTAAGTGCTGGAAGACAAAAAAATTGGTAGAATATTATTATTTGGAACCGTAATTTTTCCATTGTGAGTAGTCCAATTATATTTCATCTTTTGATTTTTAATCTATTAATAGAGATTATTGGATTGGTGGGGTTTTTGGGTTCCATTGCAGACCAAGTTTCCCTAAATTCAGAACTTCTACACATCAGTGCCTGCTTGTATACAGAAAGAGTACACAGATGCCAGGTACACTTGTGGGTTTGACTGGTGCTTCTGTGGAATGAGTTTTAGAATTTTGTTTTATGAAATTCCACTCTAAGACTTCTAATTTCTTAAAGTTGACATTTATAAACATTTATTGAATTTTCAAACTCATTTTCAAAGTTCCAACCTGACTTCTGCAAGTTCAGAGTAATCCTCATCCTCAAGGTGCACACAGTAATTTTCCTCAGCTTTGATAATAACTTCTGCAGCTTTCTTCCATTCATTCCTTTTTGCCCTGATTCCTCATCTTTTTGTTAGAAATGATCACATTTCAGTTCATTCAAGTTCTGACTACTAATTTATGTCTAGTATGTCCTTTTCTTAATTGCCTCAAGGAGAAGCTGTAGACAGCTGAAACAGTATCTTCTGTAAAAAATTAAAGCACTACACATTTTACATTGCTAAATGTAAAATATATGTAAAATAAAAGCTATTTAACTATAAGCTTGGATGAGTTAACGTGACAATTATCTCAGTCACAATTATATAGGAATTTGAACAGGCAAAGTCACCTCTAGCACTGTGAAATGGAACTTATTACAAAACTAATTCTGGAACGCAATATAGATTTTGAAATGAATTTATTTGTGTCATCTTCTAAGTACTTTAGAAAGCTTTGCTGGCAGTTTCATTTAATTATGCAAGTTACAGCAAATGTTTTCATAACAGCAATTCACAGCCTTTACTGTGACACTACAGTTGTGGCAGTCACAGAAGGTCCCATAACATAGACTCTCAGCCATGGTATGTCATGTCAGTGTTTGTTGTTTGTTAGACTGGGTGGTCTAAATAAGACTTAACTCTCAGATTTTATATTTCCAGACANAAGAAAAGAAAAAAAAAAAAGTATCATCTGTTTTAATAAGCTAAGTGCTAATATGTGTGAAAAGAATGATTTTATAAAAGCTTTGATGCCCTGCAGGGGTAGAAAAATTATCATCCATCCAGCTGGCACCTTCACAAAGTACTAAAACCGTATTAGCAACTTCTGCTTCAGTTTGCTTTTGCAATGAATCTGCAAGCATATGTTTCATTTTCAAGTTTCTATTTTTTTGTTTTTCTTTGGGGTTATTTTTGCTTATGTTGTCATTTCCCGAATGTTAATCAAATTATCTAGCTAGGGCCAAGTCTGACTTTCACTGGAAAGACCACGTTGACTTTTTTGATGGTGGTGGGATGGGACTGGGTTCCAGGCTGTGTCAGTGTGGGGCACAGGCATGAGAACTGTCAAGGGATCCTGCACACCACTGAGGCACCAGCACAGCCCCTGGCATGATTTTGGCTTAGCACTAACACAAGGACAGGGCTTCAGCAGGGCTGGGTTAACATGAGTTAAGCACCTCTTCTGAATTTCATTTCAGCAATTAAGCTTTCCAGCACAAGAAAACATCTCCTGTATGGACACAAGGTCTGACAGCACTTGCCTTTTTTAGTTTGCAAACCCATTTCTGTCCCCTTTTACTCAGTAGTATACGCTGTATGCTGCTGTGACCAATGTTTGTATCTGTAAGAAAACAAAAAATATATGCATAATACGGATTATTTATATCAGATATCTATATGTGTCTTTATTTTTCTTTCTACATGGTGGTATCACATTTCTATGTAACATCACACTGGGAGATGTAATTGGTTGGACAGATGGAGCATTAAAAAAGCATTAACAAATAGTTTTGTACATAACAAGGATAATTTAAATTTAAGAATAATATTGATACAAGTACAAATGCCTGTCAGTGAGTCACAAGATATTAAGGCTAGGAGTTGTAACATTTTTAATCTACCTGAGAAGTTTCAAAAAAGAGAAGACAAAAAAAAAATGTGTAATGTTTTACGGCAGTGTTTGATAAACCTACAAAAGCACTGCCCTGCTATACAAAATACAGAAATAAGGAGAATGGAACTTAAGCTTGTGATATGAACCCTTAAATATGAAAGAGGTTCAAATCTCCAGTGATTTTCAAAAAAGACTGGGCTAGTAGGTTTCTTTGCACCATTTTTAAACCATTTAAATATTTTGCTTCAGTGCATCTGCTGATCATCCAGCAGAACCAAGGTGGAATTTATTCCTCCTTCATTTCCACTGAAAAATTCAGCTTCTGGATACATTTCATTATTACCTCCTCCAGAAGGGCTATAGACAGCAGGCAGAGTAATATGTCCAGGTGCTCCTGGTAGCATTAGTCTCTCCCAGGTCAGTGTGCTGCCTTCCTGTTCTCAAACTAGTCACCAGGTTAGAGGTCACAAAGATTTTTCACTTGGTCAGTTTATCAAAGACATGGGAATTTTTGCCCTCCTTTGCAGTCTTCTTCCTAAAATCAGCTGGGAATTTAGCCTCTCAAATTCCTTCTGTCACAAGGATTCAGGACATTTATCTCACCCTCTCATGCAGTAATAGCTTATAGTTGAGGGCAGGAGGGGAATGGAGAATGTTTATTTGTTTTTAACATCACTTTTCTTAAAGAGCACTTGAAATGTTTGTAATCTATTGCATATGATTAAGATCTGCAGTAGCTCGGGATTAATGTTTTAGAAACAGTATGTTACTTTAGGGGTTTTTTTGTAAATAATTTTAAAAATACTTGTTTTCAGAAAAGACAGTAAATCAAGTCGGTGAATGGGAAAATTAAATATTTAGAGTATAATTACAAAAACTTAGAATAAATAGAGAATAGTAGTAATTATTATTAACACCTCTCTTATTTATAAAGATAATCCATTTCATGGATAATATAAGAAAGAACATCTGTTTAGCCTACCAAAAAACAGTGCTGTGTATTTGATCAAAAAATTATCTGATTTTAAAAATACCCAACTCTGACATTCCCATGAGATCTGGTTCTACCCTCTCAAAATCAATAGGCCTTTTACCATTAACTTTAATAAATGCAGTGCTGTGTTCATAAATATGCCAGGTTATTCCCATTGATTAGACTTATATTCTTGTTTCTACTAGAATTTTTAAGGTGGGACTAATAAATATTGAACTCTTGAGCGTTTTAATATACATCAGACTTGTAAATTAAAAACTATTTCCTTTAAATGAAGTTGGATTTTGTTGACAAACCTCTTGGAAAAGCATGTTTTTTAGCTTTCCGTACAGCTCTGTTAAAGCATTGATGCAATACTTACTGTCTGTAATAATGTCCTAAGTGCCACCTGGGTAGATTCTCACTTTCTTGTACCTGTGAATTGCATGTGAAGTGTGGATATTCAAAAAAAATCATTCTGGACATTTTTGCTTCAGATTCCTTCTTGGTGTATTTGCCATTGAGAGTGTTATCAAACAGGTTATATTTGTGTCTGTTGTGGAAAACCTACGGTGTAAACAGATGTATGATTACAGTTGTATTAAGACTATAAATAGTGCAATGAAATTTTCATGCAGTAAGTGATTGCTGCTCTGAGAAATAAAGAATGGCCTCAGAGAACAGCTTTAATGCATCAGTATTCAGCCGTTGATACAACTGAAAGGGTTTCCAATTTTTTTGGGCTATAATTTCTGGGAAACCTCTCCTCAGGTGTACCATAAACACATAAAATAGTCTAAGTGCATATCCTGGAAACATGGACACTGGCCTAGGGGTGCCCTTAGTTATCTACAAGATAACTAAGTTATGTAAGTTATCTGCAAGATGGTCCCTGTGAGCAGATGCTGGCTTTGGCCCTGATTGCCCCTCTCCTCTGGGTGCTCAGCTGGGGTGGTGGGATGCAGTATTCCTGCTCAGCTGGTGTGGTGTGATGCAGTATTCCTGCTTAGCTGGGGTGGAGTGATGCAGTATTCCTGCTTAGCTGGGGTGGAGTGATGCAGTATTCCTGCTCAGCTCGGGTGGTGGGATGCAGTATTCCTTCTCAGCTGGGGTGGTGTGATGCAGTATTCCTGCTCAGCTGGGGTGGTGGGATGCAGTATTCCTGCTGACTTCGCAGGGACTGCCCATGGGGGAGGATTTCCTGAGGGCTGTGGCCTCGTGCATGGCAGCGCTGGTTTTGGCTTTTGGATTTCAAACATTCAGATGTAATATGATATTTTTTTCTGTTGGAAAACTGCTTGTATTTTGTCTGGAATGTTTACTTAATGCTAGTGGTGTTCCCATATTCCAACCATTATTTTCATTTTCCATTAGTGGGAGGGATGGACAATTCAAGTTCAATGATGTACTTGAGATTATTTGAGGTCTTAATTATTCTTCAGAGGTTATTATGATATGTACTCTGCTCAATAGCTAAATGGAGATATGGAGTACTCATCTGACTAATTTCTGTTTGCCATTCATTCTGTTTGCCAAATGCTTTATTCAATTGCCTAATTTCTATAGGTTTTCTGACCTATTATAAAAAAAAGTTCAAAAATGTTCAAATCATGGTGTTACACAGCTAAAAGGAACACTTAATTAAAATTGAGTTTTCAGTAGTACCAGCTCCTTGTGCTGGTTATGTCTACCTCAAAAGCACTATTTTTGTAGTATTTAGTACTCAATAACATTTTTCTAGAAAATTTTAATTGTGATTTTTTTTCCTTATCCTCAAATTACTTCCTGTCACATTAATTTTAATAAGTAATCTTCACTTTTGTTGTTATGCAGTTATTTGCAAGTGTGTGATTTGACAAAAGTCTACTTGGTTAAAGGCCACATTTGAATCAAAAGCTGTGTTTGTATTAACCTCTGAGAAACATGAGAGGACCGTGCCTAATTACTTAAAAAAATACCCAACAAAAATGGATTGTAGCTTGTTGATCTTCTTATTTCTTTGATAACTCAGAGTAATCTTCAAGAAATATGTGGGCTCCTTTCTCAGATTCTTGAAATTTGATCACAGTGCAAAATTGTCCTTTGGCACAAACCCAGTAATACACATCTTTGCATGATGCACCTGGACATATGTGGCAGGTCTGGTAGAATCAGCTAATTAACAACACAGGCTTAAACAGGCACCTCATCTGGCAGTGTAGTTAGTTGCCTGATGGTGCTCAGCAGGATTTGGTAGTGCTTTTTATTTTTCTATCCTAATGGTCTGCTGCCCACCTAATTTTGCCTTATTGTCAGCCACTACTTACCGCAGCTTGAGGCCCTCCCAGGAGGCTAAATTATTATCAAAGGATTAGGGAGATGTAGCCTTGCAGCTCTGACATTTCTGATTACTTGTCTATGCCAGAACAGTAATTAGCTGTGACTAATTAAGAAAAATGTTCCTGCCATAGAAAACCATTTAAAAGAACTGAGAAGTAGAAAAGCAATTGAAAAGCTGAGCAGTGCTCAGATTTGCCAATGCTCTTTAGATTTTCACCAAAGTCTTAACTCATCTTTAATTACGTCTCTTATTTTATAGGGGAAATAGAAAGCTCGTGATAGGAAAACCACTCTTTAGTTGTCTCATGATCTAACAGAATTTTTTGTAATTTTGAAACAGTTGTTTCTGTTTTGGTAGAAGAATTTTAAAGAAAGCTTCAGGCAGTGTCACTGAAAAAGTGAATTATATGGACATGCTCAATTATAAGCAACTCTTCTGCAAGAAGGAAGCAACTTCTTGCAAACTTACTGTTCAAAGTCTTTTTAAAGTTTGTGAAATTACTCCTGATGTTTTCAAATAGAATTGCCTCATTTTTCAATGTAGCAATCTCTGAAAGAAAAATATTTTATTTGAAAGCTCTAAAAATGTAACCTCTATCTGATTTCATATAGTGTAGAAGTTTTCTTTGATTTTTTTTTTCTAGATTAGGCTGAGAAAAAGAGTGCTCACTCTTGGAGTGATTATGCTGCTATGACTGCAGCAAAGCTCAGTACTGGTGAAATCAGTACGACCAAAACACACTTAAAGTAAAGCATGTGCTTCAGAGTTTGCTGCTTCAGGATCAGAATACTCAGCATTTTTAAGCTGTTTTATACTGTAGATGACAGAGTTTTCTCTAGAGAAGCACAATGGCACAACCCAGAGACAGTATTTTATATGGTTTTGATATTACATACTTTCACATCTTCATTCTTTATGGAATTTTTAACTCTTGAATTTCCATTTTGTTCTGTACCACACAACCCCAAAAAATATAAAAATTATTTTCTCAAGACATTAAATATCCCATAGGCCAGTCTGCATTACGTATTCATGGAATGGATGTCTGACACCTTTTTCACACCAATTCAATCATATTACTTAAATTTTTCCAGCAGAGGAGTAAGAAACTATGAAATAGATATTCTGATATCTTGCTAAAAGTGCTCTCTGGGTATAAAAGGGAAATAGAAGCTTATTTTTAGAGCACTAAAACTCATAGCCTGATACTCAGAATTCTTTATACTTCCCTACCCACTAAGTTCCCTGACTAGTGTAAGAAGCTCACTTTTTTGGAAAGATAAAAAATCAGTGTATAAATTGCTCTTAAAAAGCTATTTTAAATGGGTGTTATGAGTCACAAGAGGAAAAATGGGGAGAAAAATTCCCAAATTTAATATTTTAAAGCCCATCTGATTTTTTCCCCCTGCAGGATTTTTTTTCAATCAAATAGAATTACAAGGTGTTTTTATTTGTTTGTTTGGGGAGGGTCTATAATACTGGGAGCTTCCAGTATAGTTTCCTCATATACGCATTTCTGGTGGATACTGTTCATTCATTTATTATCTTAGTTAAACGGATCTATCCATCACTCACAATATCCATTTACTAAAAACAATAACAATTGTATCTAATAAAAGAGAACTCCTTCCAACAACCAGGAACAATTTAGTCCTTTAACCTTTTTATCCTGTTAGGCATAAATAGCAACATCTCTTTCCAGGCATTGCACTTTTTCTTCTTATCTAGATGGCTTGAAATGTGTCTAGCAACTTAATAGAATCAATTGAGCGTGGACAACTATAAAAATATAAAATAGCACTGAAACTTTAGATGAGTCTGTCAGTAAGTGTTAGCTGTGGCTGCAGCTTTCACATTCTACACAGTCATGAGAAATCAATAAGGATTGTACCATTTGTATTGTCTTACCTAATGTTTGTTCACCATGAAGTGCCAGGCACAAGCACCATCTAGGGAATATTGATTTCCTGATGTACTGTAATTCACACACGTGTAAACAGCAGAAGAACCTTGTGGCTCTCAAACCTTACTAGCAGGTTTGATGTTTATACTTGTATTTCATTTGTGTCAAACTTCGTTGAAAAGGGAAAATAAAACTCTGCATAAATGACATAAATTACTCTTACAAATAGACACACAACCACATTGTTGATCACATTACAAGAAAAATAGTGCCAGAAACCATAAGAATAATCTAGGTTTACTATAACGACTCAGGCATAACAGAAAGATGTTGCTATGTTGCAGATCCAGGTAGATAAGGATGGTGCAGAGTGCTCTGACATAGATTTGTCAGTGGAAGGAGCTTCTTCACCTGTTTAACCATGGGAAACTGAAGATTTTGTACTGATTTACATGTGCAGAGTGTTGAACTAAATATGTTGAACTATATGAACTATATGTTGATCTGTGATTTTCTGTAAATAATTTTCTGGTGTTTTAAGGTATATTTTCTTAATTTACATTGTACTGAATTTCTTTTGCATTATACTGCACTTAAGGAAACGGGGAAAAAAGTAAAAATAATGCAGAGAAAAATCAAATGCAGAATGCAGAAAAAATTCAAACACACCCCCCCCCCCCAACACAGCTGTAAGATTTACATAGCTGAAAAAGTGTTCAGCTGGATGTCTGGGATGGAAAGGAGCAAACCAAGCAGTCCAAGGACATTTTGTCCGAAGAGAAAGGGGAGGAGAGAAGCAAGAGGGAGGCTGGACCTCTGCTGCACATCAGGGCAGCTCAGTGTAGTGCCCAATGATGTGGTGTAAGAGAGGAGTAGCTCCAGCAGTGTGCATCTCCCTGTCAGCTTCACAGCTACATCCAGCTCCATCACATGGCACTGCAATAACATAAAGAGTAAATGGACAAGTAAAGATGAGGTGGAAATAAATGAGCTGCCTGTAAATGTTCACTCAGAAGAACTTAGGATGGTTTAAATACTGTAAAAAAAACCGTACTTGACCTGAGTCCACAGGAAGCAGGGAGTCTAAGTAGAACATTCTAGGATGAAAACTACTACAGTGAGTGTAAAAGCTACAGCACAGATGCTGACCCAATTTCAGCCTATCCCACTTTTGATACTGAGATAAAGAATATTCTTAATTTAAGGGAGGAATGCAACTAGCAGGAGGTCTCCTTTGGTCTCTTTTGATGACATCTCACTCCAGGGAGTGAGAACTTCCCAGGGAGTTCTGGATGAGTGGGCTAAAGCAGAGATGGATGTCTTGATTGCATACCTTACAGGCAGACCTTTAACCTTACTGAGGGCCACAAAGATGATACAAGGGCTGGAGCACTTTTCCTTGGAAGACAGGCTGGGAGAACTGGGATTGTTCAGCCTGGAGAAGAGGAGGCTCCAGGGAGATCTTAGAGCTGCCTTCCAGTAACATAAGGGGGCTTATAAAAAGGAGAGAGGGGGACTTTTTGGGGGGTAAGTAGTGACCCAAGAGGGGACAGTGGCTCTAAACTGAAAGAGTGTAGGTTTACTTAGAAAGAAAGTATTTACTTAGAGAGTAGTGAGGCACCAGAACAAGTTGCCCAGAGAGGTTGGAGATGCCCCATCCCTAAAAGTGTTGAAGGTCAGGTTGGATGGGACCTTGAGCAACCTGCCCACGGCAGGAGGATTGCCACTGAAGGACCTTTAATGTCCCTTCCAACTCAAACCGTTTTATAATTCTATAATGCTAGGCATTCACTTAGGAAGACTGCTTAGCTACAGCTAAGTACATTTGTAGGGCTTTTAAAACTAGAGCCTGATAGCAAGAGGCAAGTGTTATAATGAGTAACAACTTGGTCATTTTGCTTTATGTTAATTTGTTTATTTTGAGGATCCAAGCTGGCTTTCATTTCAGGGTCACTCAAGTGATGTTCCCCGTTCTGTGCCTTGGAGGATGTTTGTGGATATACCCAAATTGCAACACAACACAGTGTAGCAAGACTGACAGTGTTTGCTCCACAGAGTTTTAGCACCAGAATAACCTATGGAAGTTTTGTTCACAGATGCTGTGTGTATCCAGAGTGGAGCAGAGAAACTGTTTATACTGTTAGTCTCTCACAGTCATGAGCATCATGTTAGTACCTACTGTTTAAAATCAGAACAGTAACATTACATATGTCCAGATATGGAAGGAAGTTGTGTGTGTCTAATTTTGCAAACTTCCAGTTTCCCAGCTTATTTGCCATATGTGAAGAAGCCAGAAAAAAAATGAAGGTCACAAATATTATAAAGTAGCATAAATATTGTAAAATGCTGTTTAACAACCAGTATGAAATACAGAGGAGATGAGTACTGTCTATTTTGTTTTAAAAGTGTATATTTATTTGTAAATTGGCTGCAGTTCCATAGCAACTAGTCATCTTCTAGTTAGAAGCCAAAAATATGAAAAAATTACTTTCCTTCTAAAAGATAAGATTTTCATACATTAGATGTTCTTTGATTTTTCAGAACTATATCCTTTTTGATCAGGAATTTCAAAGAAGCTTAACATGCTTTTAAATGAGCCGTGATTTTTCTTTTCTTCTCATTATTGTTTTCTGAAAATTAATTTTGTTTCCTTGTATCATCAAAATATCCCATCCAACAATTGCTCACTTGTTTGTCATCATAAGTCTTTCTGAACAAGGTTTTTCCATCAGGGTTTGGATTCCTTTTTCTGCTGAGGTCCTTTCCCTTTGCCCCTGATTGCTTTGGGAGTGGCAGTGGGAATCTTTCATTCAAACAGGCAGAAAAGAAAGAGACTGGCTAGAGACTAAAGTATGTGTTGTGAAGGAAAATAAAATGCTTTCTGAGCTTCCTGGGAGGTTGGAGTAATGGCACAAAAAAAAAAAA
>VXBR01012241.1:532513-546889 GCA_013400215.1 Cisticola juncidis | reverse complement strand
AAAAAAAAAAAAAGGGCAAAAGAAAGCCAAAAGAAGCATCCCACTGGAAGAAAGAAAAATTTTCTTCCTTGACCAAGTAGAGTGCAAGAAATAAGCTCTTAAATCTACTATAATCAGATTTAAAAAAAAATACAGGAGGCTGGATGGTGAGGGAGGATAGGAAGAAATTAAAATGGGGTGGGGGGTACCCAGACAGAGTTTGTAATTTCAAGTTACTAAACTTAGAAAATCTTGTATCAGAAGTAAGAGTGTAGAAGCAGATGGTGGTGTCTGATTCCTTTCTCACCTCTCCTTTCCTGGTAGATATACCTCTAATTTAGGTTGTCAACATCTTTGCACATTCCTAAGACAAAGTTCAAAACGTGACTTAGAGTTCCAGGCCCAGAGGAGGAAGCAGAACATGGAAGCTGGATGAAAGCCTGAGATGTTTCCAGGAAGATGCCTGGATAAATGGTGCCAAGCATTAGGAGTGTGAGACACTGGTGAGGTGAAAGAGGAATGTATCGGAGGCCCTGTGCAGAGGAGGAGCTCATGAGGGAACACAGGAGCCTTACAGCGGAAATAAGCGACACAGCAATGGGAGGACTTCTGGACGAGCCCTTGAATGAAAATGTAGGAAGGCACTGTACCAAAATGAGGAATAGAGATAGGGTTTTTGCATTTGACTCAATATTTATTTAGTCATTGGCATTTTCCAGATCAAAGGTTTCCAGATCAAAAAAAAAAAATCAGATCTATTTAAAATAGATCTGATTTTTTTTTTTTTGTACAGGGAAAAAGCTTCATTTCATAGTCCTTCCTGCTAATACTATGGTTCCAACAAGGCAAACTCCATGGATTTTCCACTCATGCTTAATTTGATTTTAATTTCTTTCAGTGTATCTTAAATAGAAGTTCCTAGAGGGAAAAATAAAGATGCAAAAAAATAAATTTTGTGGTATCATGATGACTCCCATGACTTGGGGGATGCTTTCAGAGTTACCAAGACTTCCCAGCTTTCAAAAGAGTGTATGAACTCATCATTGCTGAAGTAAAAATCCTCATTTAAGTGGATGATACCTAACTTGAAAATACAGCTATACCTTCTAAATCTCTGACTATTTTTAAAAACACTATGAATGACATTTGTGTCTCTCATTATCTTTAACATTCAACAAAGGCAATCAGTATGACTATTCATATTTTGCAAAAGCGGAAATAAATTATGAAACTTAAATCAGGACCTTTTTTCAACTTTTGCTGTTTGCATTTTTAAGAAATAACTTATTTATTTTTTTTCACTATTTAACTTTTCTTTAAAACGTCCTAGAAGTTCCATGGTCTGCTTGTAGTGCTCTCTATCATAAACTTGAAGCAATATAATAGCACTGTCCTTTAGTAAAAGCTAGGTATTTTAACACTCATGTTTTGTCCTATATTAGCTTGCTATTATTTTCTCATTTTGCCTTATGCTGCATTTGGTGTACAGTGTCTTCAGCGAGAAGTATTCTTTTTGATACTGTTTCTGATAGGGCAAGTAGAGCTAAAAGAAGTAGAAATATCCTGTTGCTGTCTGAGCGACTAAATTCCTGATCAATAGTGTGATAAAGGCTTCTGCAGGAACATAAAATGCAGTTCCTAGAAAAGCTGTTCCCCTGCCATACTCAGCGGAGAAGGCATTATGACAGTGCCCATTTATCAAGAGCAGTCAAGGTATAGAAACTCAACAGGGTCTTGTGTCTCAGGCGTTAGGGATACCAGCCCTAGAAGGACTAAACCATTGTGTATTGCTATGTATTGAGCCTCCTTCCAGGTGGCTAACAGCTGCACCTTTTTATAAATCTTCAAAAATAAATTTGAAGTGCTTGCTTTCAGCCGATAAGTGTTATATTTAATTGAACCATTCTGCGAATGTTATGGCTCAGGCACCCAGAAAGATGGTGAATATTTATTATATTTGTTTTGTATTTCCACCGGTCAGCAGAATAATGAAATTCCTTAACTACTTCTCTTTAACTTGCCTGAAGAAAGCACGGTGTGTTGCTAAATCGCTTTTCACTAGCCCTGCCGAGAAACAACTTTAATCCTTGTTAGAAAATTGCAGAGTCTGGGCCTGACAAAGAGCTCATGCCTGGCGCATTGTGAGCGCTGGGAGCGGGGCGAGGGGAGCCCTTTACAGCTGCGTGCCTCCAGCCCGTCTGAGCTGCACTATTTAGGCCAGGAGGTTTGTCAATTCCTCCTGACAATGGAACGAGTTTTTCAGTGCCTGTAGCTGCGCCGAGCCCCGTTGGGGATCAATGCTGGCCATTCAAGCTGCACCCTCTTTCATTGCTTTGGTTTGTTAATTTAAGACTAAAGGTCTGCTGAGGGGGTTTAGGGTGTTTAAGAAAGCTGATGAACTGTTTAAGAAATCTGATGAACTGAGAGCGTTTATAGCCCTGGTGTGGCAACTATTGGCACTGAGGGAGCTGTGTCCTTGTTGACCCTCTTGTTATTAAAAATGCACAAGTGCTGCGCTTCTCAATATTTCAACACTCTTTCATTGTCAATACCACCTTCTGAGCCCTTCAGCTTGTTGCTTGCTCTAAAGATCTTCTTAGATTGGGTTTGAAAACTTCACCTTAAACACTAGATTAGACTGATGTTCTGTTTTCCGTGCTCCTGTTGATTTGTTGAACCTTCCCAGGGCTGGAAAGCAAGTAGCAGCTTGATGGGGAGACGGGCTGCTAATATGATTTACCAGTGTACAGTCATGCACAATAAGTGTGAATGAATACAAGGGTCTCACAGAGTCAACCCTAGCCTTTCCTTTTCTCTTATTTTTTACTTTGAAAGAGGTATCTCAGGAAAATGAAGTGAGTAATGCATGCCCTTACAGGAGCTGGATGGGCTGTGAATAAGGAGACAGGAGGAAATAGCAAGGCAAACATTTTTGTTAAAGTGGTTGGCTGCTGTTATTTGCTATTATATTTGGAAAAAATATATCATAAGCACTTACTGCTTTACTCTACTCTTGTATAGACAACAGCAAAGAATGTGGCAGTAGTACCCTATAATGAACATCTGCAAGAGATGCATTGTCCTTTCACTGCTTTTGTTACTAATGGGGAAGTTACTTTTTCTTAAAACTGGTTAAAAGCGATTGTTGTTGTTGCTGTTGTTTTAACTGGGTAATCTCAGGACAATTATCCAATCACTGAAGTTTTGGGGTTTGCAGTAGATTCCCATCAGTCACAGTAGATCGATCCCTGCCTCTCTAACATGCTCACGGTTGTCAAAATGCGTGGCCTTAGATGCTCTGAGAGGAACTTGCAGTGCTGTGCTTTTTAACAGACTCAAAATTTAAGTTATAGGGAAATCACTATTTTCTTGTTATGTAGTCCAACAGATTTAAATTTATGCAACTTCAGCTATACTAAGTCCTCAAAACTAATGGATATAAGACCAATCATTAACAAGAATCCTACCCACAAGTACCTCTGTGACCATTCTATAAATATACTGGATGGGTTTTTCATTAAAATATGGTGAGAATTAAAAATACTTTTTTTTCTTATAAAACAGCATTTTTTCAGGACAAGGTATCTTGACAGAAGAGGCAGTATTATAGTATCATTTCACAATCACCAAATTAAACATTTTTACAGAAAGTTTAATGCATCAAAGCTATTCAGGAAAGCATATTATATTATATTGCTTTCATTCATAAAGTTGGGTAGAAAAATAATTTCCTTCAATGTCTTAGCTTTGTTTTCAGTGCACATAGGAATATCACAGGTATGTCAAGTCTAAGTTTTACTGCACCCATCTTCAATGAGCTTCCTGGCTGGGCTTTAAAACATTTTGCCAGAAAACTGGAACAGTCTATTGTCAGTAATCAGTTACTGTTCAGTATTGCTGCATAGGAAAATCAACCTCAGAATTTTCAGTCCTGTCTGTAGATTGTTTGTCTGAGCAAGTTTGAGCCCGTTCTGCTTTCTGCTTGGTACAAACAAAATACGTAATGGATGCATTACTAGAGGAACATCAGTTTTCAAAAAGCTCCCCTCCTAAAATAGTTGTTTTTTATCAGGATTGTGTTTACAATTAAAAACAGTAGGGTCTGAGTGATAATATAATTGTTTGGCTTATTTTATTACATTTGGGTAAAATGTTTGATGTAGGAATTTTTGTTTATTTAGATCAACAGAGTTCCCCAATTAATAAGTACAGTTGTATTTCATTTTCTAGACATCTGTATACCTACAACACCTGTCATATAGTTTACCACTTAGTAACAAATCTGTCACATTAAAAATATTTTGCAGGTACTTACAAAGGAAATCAATACCAGCATGCATGTTAAGGATGAAATAATGTAAATAGGATAAGAATGTCATTCAGTGATTTAAAAACAGTATTTTATGGATATCTAATCAGTCCTGCGTTTTAGTGTTTAAATTAAACTACTTTTATGAAATATGTAGCTGTCTGCCTTTTTTGTGGTGGGTTTTTTCACTTCTGTAAAATACTAAATTAATAGGAGAAACTAAAAAGTAAAAGTAATTTATTTCCATTGATTTATAATTAAAATACAATTTAACACATTCAAAAAACTTAACAGAAGAATTATTATATGAATATCTAATTTCAAAGTTATCTTAAACCTGATAGTTATAATGTGATGAGACTGCTCCCTGTAAGGAAAAGGTATATGTAGTTATTTACTGTATGTCTTTCAAGCTTTTTACAGAGAGCTTACATTTTGATGGAAGAATTCTAGTTCTTTATTTTGTTACATCCAGTAGCAAGTAATTTGTCTTTATATTTTCAGTATATATTTTATTTTATTTTTTCATGTGGAGGTGGATAATGAGACTTGTTAGATACTTGCTTTGAATTACTTTCATAAAATATACCTTGCCTAACATGCTGCATTTTAAAATATGCACGATTTCCTCTCTTCTCATATCTCTGTATTTTGCAAAGACATGGGAAATTATATTTGAAAAGAATTTAAGCCTCTTTCCTCTGGGAAAAGAGACTAGAAACAGAGCTATGACACAAACTCTTTTAATCTCTCACTGTTAAAATAAAAAAAAATCCCTTCCCTTTTAGAGTTAAATGACATCTGGTTGTGATTTTACAGTAGGGAGGAAAAAATGCTACAACTATATTTAGTAAAATCTCTTCTAATCCCATTAATGTGAAAGCACTATTACAGTAGCTATTTGGAACTGAACATTTTTTTACAGTAACACAGTCACTAACAGCAGAGGGCTTATTCTTGACCCATCCATTTGTGAAGTGTTGATTGAAAAGATACCCATGCCTAAGACATAAAAAGGAAATAAGGTAGGCTGTAATTATAATTAGTAATGAATGTAAACCAAAACCTTAATATGGTTATTTTGGAAAGGGTGGAGTAGTGTTTTGATCATATTTAAAAACAGCTTCCAGGGATTTTTTTTTNCCCCCAACCCCCCTTTTTTTCCCCCCTTTTCACCCCCTTTTTTTTTTTTTTTTTTTTACTTAATGATAAAGTGATTAAAGGAAAAAAAAATTTAAAAAGACAAATTCCTTATTCTCTGGGACTGTTTTCCTGTTTGGATTGAAAAATCTAGTAATTGTAAATAGTCTCTCAAGATACCCTACCTATTTCTATCCTTGCTGGTTTAGCTGTCAATTCTCTCCTGTAATTGTATCTTTAGTATCCATTTGCACCGACAGATAACAAAGTGCATAACGCTATTTTGCTTGAACATGTTGTAACTGAAAGATAAAATGGCAGGTGCTAATTCATGTAAAGAATGGTTTAGGTCAAGTTATTTGATTTCCTACTGACCCATGCAATTCTCATAACAGGAAATTATATCATTGTTGACTTCAAGTGCTGATCTGTGATCATTTCAAAGTGTTTCATTACCTCTCATTACCAAATCTGTTAAATGAATACTGCAGGGTTATTTGGTGGTGTTTGTTGTTGTTTTTTTATCCTTCTTTTCAGCAATGGTATAGCAACTCCATGAAAGTCATATGCATGTGGTTGGCTGACAGATTAGACGTTCAGCTTCACATCTACCAGCTGAAGACTCTCATCAAGATAGTGAAGGTAAATAAAATATGTTTGCATGAGACTGCATAGTAGAGAAAAGTAACAAAGTAATAACATAGATGATCAACCCAAAAGTTAGCAAATGTGGAATAAAGTTGTAAAGTTACATAATTTTAGGCTGGGATTTTTTTTCCTCACACTTGTAGCAAATTCCAGAAGTAAAATAACTTATTAAACCCCTTAATGTTAATTATATGTGTACTGGTATTTGTCATAAATTCTGGACTTGCGGACAATTAAGATAGTTCCAAGGAATTTTGCAGCTAGCTGTACAGCATCCCTTATGATTATTCTTACTAAATTATTATTTGTCTTGTTACCATTTTTTTTTTGTTTTACCTCAATAATTTCAATAGTGTTCCTTCTCCATTTTCCCCTTCTCCTAAAAAAAGGAACTATTTTCTTTTTTATGCACATGTAATTACTGGGCTTAATTAAAAACAGTGTGTATTAGATAACATTTTCTAACCATTCATACTCAGGGATAAGTATTAATAGAAATACCAATGCCACCACTTCAGCCCTCAGTCGTTTACATTGGCCAATGTCAAATGCTTCCCAACGGAGTGTAACATGCCTTGCAGTTGGCTATTATGGGTTAACCTACCATAAAAAAGTTTCCTTCTAACTCCCTTTCAGATCTTAGTTGATACCCTTAGGCAAGAGACAGGAAACAAAACAATTTCAGATCTTTTTTTTTCCTTTTAACTCTGTCTTGTTTAACTTGGGACGTTCTTGTTATCTGTGCGAATGTGGAGTAAGAAGCACCTGTTTTCAGTGGTGACCTTGATTTCTTATAAATATTTTCTTATGATGTTCATGCAAGACTATGAAATCAGAAGCATTTTAACTCGTGGTCACGGAATTGCAACTGCAGCTTTCAGGATTCACACAGAAAAAAAAAAAAAACAAACCCAGAGAGAGACCCAAGAAAACAGTCATAATAATGATGGCATCATGGCTCCCTGAAACACCCAAGCTTAGCTTAGCTGTTTTTGACCTTAACTGATTTCTCTGGGAGCAGGATTTGGCTCTTCACTTCATTATGTGCCAAAATGGCAAAAGCAGTTTGCTGTTCCTTGTTGAAATGAATGGCTCTTGTGAAAGGTTTAAAGCTATTCTTAAGTGCATCACAGAATAATGAAATGGTTTGGGTTGGAAGGGACCTTAAATACTGTCTGGTTCCAACCCCTCTGCCATGGGACACCTCTTGCTAGACCAGGCTGCTCAGAGCTCCACCCAGCCTGGCCTTGAAGACTTCCAGGGATGGGGCATCCACAACTTACCTGGGCAACCTGTTCCAGTGCCTCACCCACCCTCACAGTAACACTTTTACAAATATCTAATCTAAACCTACTTTCAGTCTGAATCCATTCCCTCTTGTTCTGTCACTCCATGCCCTCATAAAAAGTCCCTTGCCAAGGTAGCTATCATCCTCTGAAGAAGAAGATAGGCACTGGAGGATCTGAAAGCTGTGAAATCTAAGAATGGGCAGGCTAAATTGCACAAGAGGAACATCAGCAGGGAGAGAAAAGGAAACTCTTACAAAACTGAATTTCAGGTGGATGAGCAGCACTGCTGACCTGCCTTCCCTCTGCCACCTGGCACACTGGTTAGCCTTGCTCAAAAGCAGGAGACCCCCACTGGAGTGTGGAACACTGCTTCTGGCAGTGGCCTTTGTGCCCAAATACTTGTTTTGCTCTGCAAGTAAATTCCAGCTGTGTTATCCCATGGCACCTTCTGTGAATATGAAAGATTGAAGAAGATGATGTCAAATTATCTGTCTGGAAAACGGAAAAATTTGGTTTTGGTGTGTGAAGGTAGAACTAGTAAAACAGGAACTCAGCAGACAGGAGGCTGCTGGGAAATACAAAACAATGGCTCAAGAAGAGTATCATAAAAAACCCTTTCTGCTGCAGCCCAGCTGCAGAGAGACATGGGGAGGCATAGTTCCTCCAGACTAGAGTGAGTGAAGGTACTTTTGTGTTTTCTTTAGAGAAAAAAAAAAAACAAAAAACAACCCAAAAAACCCAAACAACAATAAAAAGTAGGAAATCATTTTTGAAGGACACGGGATGAGAAAGAGAAATATAATTCTTTCGGATTTGGATGCAGCAAGAGTAGTGGCATTATTATGAAAGCTTAGAAGAAGGAACATTGTTCCCTTTATTCTCTTTAAAGGCTTATGATGGCATAAAGGTTTCATTAGATGTCTGAGACATGTGCAGAGGGATGTGACTAAAGGAGGGTCAAGGACAAAGAAAGTTAGGAAGAAATGAAAAATTAAGCTTGGAAGTGAACATTATTATCCTGCAAAACTATGTCAAGAGAAGAGCAATGTCTGAACCCCAGAGTGCTGGTCTGAGAATGGGAAGAATACAATGTAAAAGTGAAGGAAATTGCTGTAGGACCCGTTAACAGCATCAAAGCAAATTGAATGCACGGCGTTATGAAAAGGGAATGCAATGGTGACACTTGAAAAAGACCAGGCAGGGTACTCGCAGGAGTGTGTGAGCAAAACATAAGCTGCATCCATTGACTCTGACGCTGACCTGTGAAAGTCAAATAAATCTCAGTTGCAGTGATTCAAACAAGGTTTAAATAATCATCATAGTGGCAGAAAAAAACTCTCCCAACTGAATGTTACCCATTTCAAGAGTGGTCTTTTGCAGTTCTCTGAACTATTGAGTGAAACAAGATCAAATCTTTTCTTTCTCTAAGGGTTGTACATGGTCTCCTCCTCAGGAGAAGAATGAGCCTGATAGCCCTTAATTATCTTCCATTTTCTTTTCCCCATATTCTCTTCCAAAACTTTGAGAATTTGTAGTGATAGCATACGCAAAATAAGAAACTGCCTAGATCAACTTGTCCTTTTTAAGCCTTTAAGAGTAACATCAGAAAAGATTATTGCAAATGTGTTACAATTTAAAAATAAAATACATAGGTGATTTTTCCGTGTGCCTACTTGAACATAGAATTGATGAATAAAACAATTCCAGTCCGAATTCTTACATGATGGAAAAACAAAGAAGAAAGTCATACCTGCTTGTTCGTAGGACGGGTGAATACCAGGGAAACAAAATCTTCTGAAATGAAAAAAAAGAGAAGATGCAAATAAAAATGTAGATACTTAGAATGTAAATTAACTAGGTAGTCACCTGAGAAATTCTGACTCTATATAGTATAGATCATAATCTGTATTCATTATTAGAATATATACTATAATGTAATATATTATTATTATTATTATTATGTATTATCTGGCATAGAAATGTAAAGAGAAATATAAATAAAATTACACTATGGGGAAAAGGTCAGGTATTTACATTTTCTGTGAAATGACAGAACTGAACTACCAGTAGCCAAATTCACATTTCAACAGATATTTAGAAAAATTCTCAGCTGGTGTCTTATTGAATAAAAGAAACAAATGGAAGTTACTGAGAAATCAGCAGTTAGAGTATGCTGTAGCACAAAATACAATCTCTTAGAGGAAAGACCATCAAATTAGAATCTCTAGAGTTTGTAGAAATCTCATTCAGCCCAAAGTCTTTATCAAGGTGCTAGGTCCCTAACCTGCAGGAGCAATCAACTTGTGCCACTGGCATGCTAGAAATGGCCAGTGTATAGTGAAAGAGCACTCAGACTTGCTGGGTCCAATTGGGGATGTTTTCCTTTTGCCACAGAAAACGTACCGAGACTTCAGGCTGCAGGGCGTGCTGGAGGGGACGCTGAACAGCAAGACCTACGACACCGTGCACAGCCGCCTGACCGTGGAGGAGGCCACGGCCTCGGTCACGGACGCCGCGGGACTGCAGGGCATTACCATGAAAGACAGCGACGAGGAGGAAGGATAGAGTGATTCCATACAGCTCAGAGCTGGGGGGTGATGGTCTGAGGGCGGGGTTTATCTTTGCCTTGGGGTTTTTTGGTAACTTGTCCTTGTAATTGCATTTATAGTTTTGCCTTATGATATCGGTGCAGAAATGTAATTTGCTCCATTAAAAAAGAAAGATTATCAGAGGAGAAGTGCCAAGGACTTTTTGAGAAAAATGGCTGTAGCATATTTTTATGTATAGCTTTGCTTAGGGCTGCAAGAACACTGGCATGGAGTTTGAGTTCCACTTGTGATTACAATTCTTTCCCTTTTGTTTGCTACCATTCATTCTTGTATCTCCATCTGATATTGATGTCCTGTGCAGAAACAAGATGTGTGTCTCACTTAAAACACAACTATACAGGAAACCATCCTTGGAATGAGTCAATGCCCTAGGTAAAAAAAAAAAATAATAGTGTATTTTCAGGATTACAATTTGTTTACCTTTTTTTGTGCTTAATTTTACATTATTATGTGATGTGCATTAAAAATTTTAATCTTGGTTCTTTGTATATTGAGGCTGGTATATAAGCAGAAGAACTTCAAGGACAGTCAAACACAAACTGCTTAGGAGTGTCTTGTCTATTCATTTTGCAAGTTTAAAGATATCATCCTGTTGGATGTCAGTAAGCTTGCCATCTATGTTTGTATTTCTGTGAAAATTTTCAGGCAATAAGAACACATTTTGTTGTGGCCATTTATGTATCTACCCAAGTTTGTATAGAATTCTACAATTAAAAGATGTTTTCAGTATTTCAAACAATTTGAACCATTGTATGATTTCTCATGAGAATGAGGGGTTTGAATTATTTCATTTACATAGGGATTTATAGCAAGTATGTTTCTTTTATACAGCAGAAATATATAGCAAACAAGTACCCAAGGATACAATGCCTTGATAAAGGAAAAAAGCAAACAAAAACCCCTCAGTAGCAGATGAACAGACAGGGCCCACTGCCTGCTTTTTGATGCCCTCAGGATGAACTAGAAAGAATTCAAGTTTTCATCAGTCAAAACTCACACAGCTAACAAGAAATACAGCAGCCTTTTGTGTGTGTGAGAGAGAGAGAGAGCATGACTAATTCCTGAGTTTATGTACACAAAATCAGAAAGAACACAGATGACACCCAAAGAAGTAATAACAGGTTGCTGAGGTCCTTGTTGAACCATAGCATTATACCTAAGGGGCTTTACTGAGGAATTGTTGTGGGTTTATAAGGCTGATGTGAAGTTTCTGTGCAAGAACAGTGTGTAGAACTTCAGGGGTCTATTGCAAGCATGCAGGGCTGCAGGGAAAGTGGCTTTCAGCATACTTGGAAGCTCAGCCAAGCAGGGAAGAGCAAGTTACACTTCTCCTTGATGTCTAGGGAGAAATCCTAAGTGGCGATTTTTTTCTGTGGCAAACCAGCCTAGTCATCCCACGAGCTGAGGTGAATTCAGCTACAGGGAAGAACTGGGAGCTGGTAAGATAGACCATTCTGCTCAGCTTTTCATCACCATCTCTGCTGGGCTGAAGGAGGCACAGTGAGCCCAAGTAGCAGTTTTCCCTATTATCAGACTGCTAGATGGATTTGCTGATTTAGGTTTTGATAGCAGTAAAATAATTGCATATTCCTTTCCTGTCATTTGTCATAGTTTTGCTGGTGTGTGGAAGCTGATGAGGCTCGAAGGGCCATTTGGGATTGTAGCTGAGACCCAGACTTGGTAAGGGATAACCTGCCTGGGTAGGAGCTGCAGCCTCAGCCCCAGCCTGGCTAGAGCAGACAGCAGGGTGCAGAGGAGGCCAGGCTGTCCCTGTCCAGTGTAACATCCATCTCCTAAATACGATAACACAGGGAGATCAGTGTCAATCAGGCACAAAGGGAGTTTGTCTCTGCAAAAGTCTCCCTGCTTGCCCTCTCCCCATCCTGGCATTCCTTAGACCCTGCAGAGGTGCCTATGAAGAAGCCAGGTGTAAAGAGGTGAAGGCAGGTATCACTTCAGTGGCCCTACAGTGCTTCCCTCCTAGTGCAGAGTTGTGCCAGGTCTGTGCAGGGCTTTCACCAGAAGGCATTCGATTTTTAAAGTTCCAAGGTAACCACAAGAGAAGGAAGCAATATCCACGTTGAACACTATCCCTAGCAAGCCACTAACAGAGTAGGGAACTGGAGTGGGACCTAGAAACACCAGGACAGAAGTGCCTGTCAGCAGCACAGCCCAGGAGGTAAGTGATGGGTCTGTCTCCTTCAACAGAGACTGGCCTGGCATTAGGCTCTCTGCCCAGCCCTGCTAGCCAAAAGCCCTGTGGAAAACAGTGATTTGCACTCACCTCCCCTTCAGGCTTTTCCTCTGTCCCAAGCTGCCCCCATGCCAAGAAGGATTTTCTGATGAAGTGAACAACTCTCCCTGTCAAAT
This sequence comes from Cisticola juncidis, assembly GCA_013400215.1. NCBI lineage: Eukaryota > Metazoa > Chordata > Aves > Passeriformes > Cisticolidae > Cisticola > Cisticola juncidis. Next base: position 534,545 of record VXBR01012241.1, on the reverse strand, counting down.
TGGCCCATACAGAGTGGGTTACAGTAATTCCACCTGCTAAGTCCTCAGGAGGTTGTAGCCATCACGGTCCTGATGGGCCACACGTGGGATCCCACCCACAGCCTCTGTCCAGGGTTGCTAACCTCTGCCCTGATGGTTGGATGGTGATGGAAGAGGTGTGCTGGATTCTCACCTCAGCTACAGCCCCACATGTGCTTGTTTATGGGCCATGTTTGTCTAGACCCGGATCCAGAGATTGACTTCAGAGCTTTCTGACCATCACAAACATGTTAATGGTCTGGTGGTCTCTGAGTTGTCACCGCCTCTTCTCCTGCCCTGCTCCCTGGCTGGATGTGGTGGAACTGGCCCTGACTGCTGGGGAATCTGCCCCAGCTCCCTATGCCTCTACATCCTAACATAATTTAAAAAAAAAAAAAAAAGAAAAAAAAAAAAGAAAACCACACCTGGACAAAACTATGACTTTTTGGGGGCTTGAAGTGGGCCCAAGTTACTCAAATTTCACAAAGCATTATACACATACACGCCATGTCAAACACTTTGCTATGCAATTTCTTCTACATACAGGACTTGCAAGATATATTTGTCAGTAAGATAGAGATAAGTAAGGAAATGCTAAACAAACAAAAACCCAAAACAAAGATGATGAGAATAAAGAAAAAAAAATTACAAAGATTAGGTAAACATGAAAAAAATTCAAGATGTTTGGAAAAGAGAAATTAACTCAGACGCAAGGCATAAGTTATGTAGGATAAGTTATTGTTAAAGACACAGCACTGCAGAATCATGTACAGAAAAGAACATGCTTCGAATTTAATTTGTCCTTTATTTTAAATAAGTCCTTTAATTTCTTCCAAATGCAAATATTTTTTTTTAGTACCTAGATTTGTGCAACCGTGAACCAACATGAAGCTTGAGAAGGCCAGTGAGTATCTGCGTGACAGCTCCGGCCTTAAGCACCGTGTCCTCCAGCAGCCAGGGCAGTGCCCTGTGGGCGCAGGGCCGCCCTTACATCTTAGCTGAGGTGTTTAAGCGGAGCCGTGAGCCCGTCCCGAGCCTGCCGAGCGCTTCCTGGCGAGGCACCCGCGGCTCGCCCGCCGCGCTCTCCCGGGGCTCCGCGGGGACCTCCGCTCTGCCTAAGCAGGCGCGGAGAGCAGGGAGCCCTCAGGAAAGCGGCAGAAGCGGTCTCCTTTGATTCATCTCCCCTGAGTCTTAGTGCTATAAACGGGGCTTTAGAAGCCACGGCCGGGTGCGCGCCGCCGCTGAGAGCGGTGCTCGGGGCCGGGATAGGGAAGCGGTGCTCGGGGCCGGGATAGGGAAGCGGTGCTCGGGGCCGGGATAGGGAAGCGGTGCTCGCAGGTCTCCTGCCGTCGGGCAAAGGGTGCCTGGAGCCAAGAGCTCGCTGCCCTCGGCTGTCGCTTACCCCGGACAAGGAGGCGGTAGGCAAGGCGGGGCAGCGGCTGGGGGAACACCGCGGCGGCAGGGCCATGCTGGGGCACTGAGCCTCTCACCTCCAGACAAGCAAAACCGCCGGCTCAGGCCGCGCCCTTTGAGCAGCACCGGGTCCGGTCGCCGAGAGCGGCGCTTGTAAAGCGGCCCCTCCCGTTAGACCTGATCCGGGGCGGAGGGCAGCCCCGGCGCGGGAACCGGGACAGCTGTGGAGGAACAGACAGACCCAGAGGGCGAGGGGCTCCCGGGGCACCGGTGCCCATCGATGGCGCCCAGCAGAGCGGCCTCCCTCCCTCCTTGGCCCGGTGGAAAACAACAACGCTTCCTGGGCCCCCGGAGGATCTCGGGGCAGGTGCCGGATGTTTCCAGGTTTTGGGAAGCTCCTCTTGAGACCCACCGGACTCCCAGCGCAGAGGGCGGGCGGGGCACCGGTATCAACCTGGGAGTGGGCAGCAAGTGCGGCTCCACGATGGACACGGCGATGGGCGCGGGGTGTCGGGGAGGGAGTGTGAGGCTGTGAGGCGGGGTCCTGCACAGAGAATGCCCCTTAGACACCTACCGAAGGTGTCTGCCTGCCAGCAAAGAG
>VXBR01012241.1:419435-528982 GCA_013400215.1 Cisticola juncidis | reverse complement strand
CCCCGCACGGCCCGGCACGGCCCGGCGCGGGTCCCGTCCCTCCTCCGCCTCACGCGTGTCCGCACGGCTGCGTCCATCCTGACACGTCCCGCCTGCGCTCCGGGACACGGGAGGGACGGGGCGGACACGGAGGTCGCAGGGTGTGCAGAGAGTGGTGCCTGGGCCACTGCCTGTCGTTCGACGTCCGTCCTGGGGCCGCAGGACATTCTCTTCCTCCGTGCCCCGCACTTCCCCGTTGCTCGCATGGAGCTCTTTGCCGCGGAGGGACCGTCGTGTAGCAGCCGCTGCCTTGCTCCCCTCAAAAGGAGCCGCCGCGGCTTGAGGCCGCATGGGCCAGGTCACAGCCCCGGGGGCAAGGATGCCTCCCTCCATCCCTCCTTCCATGTCCTCATGTCTTCCTCCCTCTCCCTGGGCCCCCAGCCCTTCCTCCCTGCTCTCACTTCCTCGCACGATGGCTGTCCTGGGCGGGCGGCTCCGAGGGGAGACACTGCCATTTGCCCGCTCCCGGGCTGCTACCCGAGCAGTGGCGGCCGGGCCTCCCTGCCTCGCTGGAGGCTTCTCTCCTTTAGCAAACCCGAGACCTCCTGCCTCTCTCCCCGTGCTTGGGAGAAGGGCACCGCTGGACCTCTGGAACGGAGGCTGCTGCACGGGTCCCTCTGCCGGGGGACGCGGCCTGGCCGCTCGCTCCCGCGGGTGGCAGGGACGGAGGGACCTTTGGCTTCTCCTGGGTATTATTTCGGTAACGGCCTCTCAGTCACCAGCCGAGGGAAGCCCAGGCCGACGGGAGGAACGGGACCTTGTACTGAGCCCGAACTGTCCGATGGTAGGCTGGGCGGGAGCACAGAAAGTCCTGTACCCGCTGCTGCCCCTCTCATCTCCCCGACCAGCCCCGCTTCGCTGAAAGGACGAGCACCCACTGGCGCTGCCCGCCCCGAGCACGGCCGTCAAGCTTCTGTTAAACACACGGCGATTGCATCTGTTTAGGTGCATATATAAACAGTGTCTATTTCTTCACGTGTGCCAACCCTGAGTTTTCGGTATTTGTGCAGTGCGTGTGCTCTATAAGGACACAGAAGCTATATTTAGTGTATATGCAGGCTACATATGTATATGTATACAAAAATATATAAATATATAAATAATGCTTCAGATTTAAAAGGCACTCCTTCCTCCTACCTCCTTTTTCTTCTCTTCCCCTGCCCCAGGTTTTGAATCATCCTTTCGCTCCCCAGCACTCGCTCCATTTGGCCCGGGAGGTTCCTGCATCCCCACGTGCTGGTCTCGCCGCCTGCTTGTTGCAAGTCCCCCGCTTATTTGCCTACTGTGTTTTCCAAAAGCTCACCGCCACCTGACCTTGTTCTTTAAAGCAGTGAGCAGTCCCAGGAGCAGTCCCAGGAGCAGAGCAGCCATTTCCCTCCCTCCCTCAGACACACACACGTACGCACGCACAAAGAGAGCTCGGGCTGGAAAGTGGCAAGGAAACAAACAGCTTCCCCTCCAGCCGCTTCTTCTGCAGCACCTTGTTTGACAAACACCCTGGCGCTTGCCCTTGAATTGGGTTTCACATCCCTATTTAGCACTTGGACAATGATTTTAGATGATGTCATTTAAAGCCAAACAAGAAAATTGATCTCGGATTTGCTTGGCCTCTAAAGCCTGGTTAAGCAGATTGCAAATAATAATAATAAAAAGAGAGAGGGAGGGAGGCAGAGGGGAGAGAGGCGAGAAGGCGGGAGGGCCACCTCCTTTCCTGGGCGGGGGAGGCGCGGGCGCCAATGAAAAGTAGTCGCTTGCTGGGGGGGAAAAACTTTTCCTGTTGACTGTTGGAAGCGAATTGAGCAATTATCTAGTTTACCTTCTCCTCTTGGAAGTTAACGATTGGCGAGATCTTGGCTGCGTTATTGACACAACACTTTCTATTGATAGAAATAAGTAGCGATTGTCCCGAGTCATTGGTGCGCCAAAGTAAACTGTGATGGGCTGGCATGAGTCCACTGGACTGAGAAGGCTGGTTCCGCCGGCGGAGGCTGTGGCGATGGTGGCGGCGGAGACGCTGATCTCCCTCCTCGCAGATCAGTAACAAGAAAAGGGGCAGAGGAAGTGAAAGAGAGAGAGAGGGGAGAAAAAAAAAAAAAAAAAAAAAAAAGAGGCGTCTACCAGAGCGGCTCAAACCGGGAGAACAAATGCAATTCAGCCATGGACAATAGTGGCAACCACACGGCGACCAAAATCCTAGCGACTCCTCCGTCCAGAGAAAGCCTGTCTGCCAGGAGCAACATGATCAGCACTCCCAAGCCACTCGCCTTCTCCATTGAGCGCATCATGGCGCGGACTCCAGAGCCCCGCTCCATCCCCGTCCCGCAGCTCCTCCATGGCTCCGTGGCCAAAGGCGACCCTAAGCATCCGCTGCACCTCAACTCCTCCATCCCCTGCATGATCCCCTTTGTCCCGGTGGCGTACGACACTCTGCCCAAAGCGGCGGTGGCCGGAGCGGAACCCAGGAAGGCTCACTTAGACTCCTCTTCCTCGCCCTCCTTTAGCTGCGGCGATCTCTTGAACTGTGCCCTGAGCTTGAAAGGAGATTTCCCCCGCGATGCCCTGCCCTTGCAGCAGTACAAACTGGTAAGACCCCGAGTGGTCAATCACTCCTCCTTCCACGCCATGGGAGCCCTGTGCTATTTCAACCGAGGCGACAGCCCCTGTCACCCGTCCTCCAGTGTCAACATCCACCCGGTGGCTTCTTATTTCCTCAGCTCTCCCTTGCACCCGCAGCCCAAGGCTTACCTGGCGGAGCGGAACAAGCTGGTGCTGCCGACCGTGGACAAGTACCCGGCGGGGGTGGCCTTCAAGGACTTATCGCAGGCTCAGTTGCAGCACTACATGAAAGAAAGTGCTCAGATCCTGTCGGAAAAAATCGCCTATAAGACGTCGGAGTTCAGCCGCGGCTCCCCGAGCAGCAAGCCCAAAGTTTTCACGTGTGAAGTTTGTGGAAAGGCAAGTAGCGCCGTAGCCCGCCTCCCTTCCCTAGCCTCCTGTCCCCGTCCGTCTGTCGGCCGGCTGTCTGTCGCTTGCTTGCTTGATTTTTAAACGACGGCTCCCCCTCGGCACTCTCGCCTTCTAATCGCAATTTTATTTGATTTTATTGTCTGCTTTCTCTTTCAAGGTATTTAATGCACATTATAACTTAACGCGCCATATGCCGGTGCACACGGGAGCCAGACCCTTTGTTTGCAAAGTTTGCGGGAAGGGCTTCAGACAGGCGAGCACGCTCTGCCGGCACAAGATCATCCACACGCAGGTGAGCCCGTCCTCTGTTCCTTCCTCTGTGCCCAAGACGCTCCCGTTTTTCGGGGAGCTCGGCGCGGGGGCAGCCGCGGGGAGGTTTCGTTTGCCCCCAGCGCGGTAAGTACGGCGCGGAGCCCCGCGCCGGCATCTGCGAACCGTCACTTAAACACACACAGCTCCACAAATCAGCTCCTAAAACCCGCTAAACAGAACACAGACCCCGCAAGACAGTCAACAAGCCGTGACTCGGTGTTTGTTTCCCTCCAGGAAAAGCCACACAAGTGCAACCAGTGCGGCAAAGCTTTTAACCGGAGTTCGACCCTGAACACGCACACGCGAATACACGCCGGCTATAAACCATTTGTCTGTGAATTTTGTGGCAAAGGATTCCACCAGAAAGGTACCAGTCTCCAGCTCCTCTCTCTACCCCGGCTTCCCCCTCCCCAAGCCAGATCAAGTGTCGGGACAATTTGAGGCAGGGAGGGTGGTGGGGAGTTAATTTTCTGTTCAAGTTTTATTATTAGATATGTAGCGTAATTTTAAGTTTGGCTAGCCCCCGCACATGTTCTGCCCCACGGAGCGGGGCAGAAGTCTCTGTCCGGGGGAAGGGCGGGGCAGTCGTTCCTCTGGAAGCGCCTGTTCTCCCCTTGGCGCCACATGCAGCTACCAGCTCGGTTCGGCAAACGAATTTGCCTCTTATTTCCCCCTCCAAATACAAGAATTTAGCTACTTTTTCTTCCCGCGTTGCTGTGAAGTCCAAGGCCAGAGGTTTTATTTCTGCAACTGTAATGATTTTGGTTTATTCGATCCTTTTCTTGTCTTCTGTTAAATGTAACAGCCGCGGGGAGGATGGAGGATGGAAGGAAGGCGGGAGGTCTGCGGTCATTTCATCCTAAATCCGAAATCTGGTGATGGGACAGAGTTTGGGGCTTTTGGGGTTGTGGTTNTTTTTTTTTTTTCCCTCGTCTTTTCAGTGTCTGTCTTTCAAATCCAGGTCCATTTGCCTTTCTTGTCTCATTCCCAGGCAATTACAAAAACCACAAGCTGACTCACAGCGGGGAGAAGCAGTTCAAGTGCAATATCTGCAACAAGGCTTTTCACCAGGTGTACAATCTGACCTTCCACATGCACACCCACAACGACAAGAAGCCCTTCACCTGCCCCACCTGCGGCAAAGGCTTCTGCAGGAACTTTGACCTCAAGNCCGCCGCTCCAGCCGTGAGGGGCGGCCGCCGTGCGAGCCCCGCCGCCTCTTTGCATGCACCTGTTAAGCGGTTTTGTGTATTATGCTCTATATCGCCACTTACGTTAATGGGACTGGTTGTTTCAGATTTTTTTAAATTTTTCCTTTATTCTTTACAGACTAATTTTTTTTTTTGTTGTCGTTGCATCTCAAGTGGAGATGTTTAAAAACAAAAACAACAAAAAAAGAAAAATAACCAAAAACAGAAAACAAAAAGCGCCAAGCCAATTTCCGCTGTATTTATTTGAGAATCTGTATTACCCGAGCCGGGAATGCTGCACCACTTTAATTATTTCGATGTATATATGTTCCCCTTGTGTTGATCCTGCCCTGCCTCCGCTGTCTGCTGGTTATCCCACCCTTCTTGGTTTTCTCCTTTCCCTCTCCCCCTGAATATCGTATCTATATGGACACAAATGTTCTCTATGTACGAATTTGAATTTCGCATTGATTCTTGCACGTGGAGAAAAAAAAAATCGTTGACCTGATGGAAATAATGGAAATAAACCTTTGCCAAGGAGTGACTGAGGCCGCGGGGGCTGCGGCGCGGACGGGCGGGCGGGGAGCGCGGAGTTGGCGCTGCCGCACGGCAAAGCTCTCCTCGCCCTTGCCAAAACACTGAAACAACCGCTAAAGACTTTAATTAAGAGGGGTAATTAGTTCGAATTGATCAAAGCAGGGTTGTTATGTTATTAGCTGCTCAGCAGACTCTGCCAAGCCGAGCCTTGAAAGCAAAGCCCGCCCGTCGGTGGGACGGCGGGAGGGGGGTTCTGGGGTTACACCGCTCCCGGGGTGACCAACCAGGCACGGAAGATGGGTGCTACTCCCCGGGAAGGGCAGGTGGGCCCGCTCCCCTCCCCCTGCTCTCTCCAGGATGTGCCCACAGCCCCCCTTCAGGCTCGGGGGTTCCTCTCGGACAGGGCTGGGCCGTGCTTTGCTCGGGGCTGGGCCGCGCGGGGCGGTCCGGGGGGAAGCGGAGGGGTCCCGCGGGCGCTGGGGCACCACGCCCCGCTCGGGGACCTGTCCGAAGCGTCTGCGGGCCTGCCCCAGGGTGAGCCCTGCAAGAACGGCTGGTGTGACGACCTTGTACACCTGGAGCCCTCGCAGGGTTTCGGCTTTTGGAGAGAAGGGAGGCGCCGTGGTTCCAATCGTAGCTAACGCGTTACACCCCAGAGAGGGACAGCGCCTGGCAGGCGGCGCTCCCGGGACTCCCCGGGGGTGCTTGCAACCAGCAGGTCGGGGCTGGGGCTGGGGCCGGCCGCTCTGGTCACCGCTGTGCGCCTTAGACAGCGAAACAGGGGAAGCTCATCTCTCCTCTCACTCGTGTCGGATTACCGCGGCGATCTCCCGAGCAGGCGGCTCTGCGTGTAAAAAGCAGAGCAACAGGTCAGATCCACAGCTCGGGCAGAGCCTGCGGCGCCCTGGTAGGGCCAAGCCCCTCGGGGCGCCACTTTTCCGCTGCTCCAGAGAAGCGGCCCAGGATGTGCAGGAGGCTCCGCCGTGCGCACGCCGGACCGCGCTGGCTGTGCCGCGGCGGGCGCCTCCCTCTGCGCCTCTCCCCTTCGGAGACCTTGCGGAAACCGGGAGCCGATCCCCACTTTTCCCAGAGGGCTGGGGCAGCAGGGGCAGGGAGAAGGGGGGTGAGACACCCTTCAAGTGACCCCGGGTAAACTAGAAGTGGGGATGAAGCAGGGCAGGGAGGAGAGGCTCCTGTAGAGCTGTGGTGACAATGCAGGTGTCTTTTGAGGATCTTACCTATGGACACTTCTCTTCAGCTCTGCTCGGATCCTGGGCCTAGAAGAGAGTAATTCTGGCTTCCACACAGATTAATTTCTTCCAAATCAGGTGGCTGAAGCATGCTGCTGTTTAAAAGGAAAACTTTTGCAACACGTACTGAAAGGTAAGAAGTCCAAAAGCTCCCATGGCTTTGATGCAGGTGTGCCACTCCTCTGAGGCTGTGCTTGAAGGAAATATTTCAAAGCAGAAGCCCAGCTTGCTTTCTTTTTTTAAACGTAAGTCCAACTTGCTTTTCTTACTGCTGAGCAAGTGTGATAGTACAAGGTACTGAAGCTACACTTGGCCTCGCTAAATATCTTAATTTTTCAACTATTTAAACCAGTTTGAAACTATTCAAGCACTGTACAAATACTGCATCAGTCCTAGAAGTATTTTGTATCATGACACAGGGATGTCGATGTAAATATATGGTAAAACAAAAGGACAATATAATCTGGCCATTTTGTGATGAACACATATCAGCTTCAAATCAAACACATACATGAGGCCTGAAGATACTACTGGAGATTATGTACACTGGTTACACAGATGTCTGTGCTCAATTTTGTTTCTTCAGATTGTTTTCTAAGTGCTGGGAGAAATGAGGGCTCCGTCCTCCCCATGCAGAAGCTGCAATTTCTCCTTTTTATGGGTAGAGAAGAGAGAATTTCCAGTGTTGATTGACAGACCATTTACACGTTTATAAACTATAACAGGGATTTTTTTCCTTTTCTCCTGTAAAAGATCTGCAGTTGCTACATAATGTGGGTTCTTTTATGTCTTCCTGATTTCTCTAAGGAACACACATGCAGGGGTGACCATGTTTTGATATGGAGTGGAAATGAGGCACTCTAGCTTTATTCCAAGGTGAAGCAGAGAAGGCCAGTGATGAGCATAGATAAGCATTTCTCTTCCCAGATATCAGAGTAAATACTACCAACGTGGGACTTCACAGGGAGATGAGGATAGCTCATTTGTTATTTTCCTGTATAAAGCCATGTTTGTGTCAAAGACTGGTATTAATTCATGTCTTGGAAGGCCTGCACAGAATTACCTTTCATTTCCTTTCTTTCAAGATTAATCTTAGGTCAAGTGAATTTCTAGTTAATGGTCAGAGGCAATTCAAAGCTGGTGAAATCATCATGAGAGACAAAAGCTATAATTTTATGTATATCCAAAGTGTAGAACTATTAACAGCTTTCCTTATTACACACAAGATTTTAATATTTTTAAATGTGAATAATGTTAATAGGAGAAATAGAGACATCTGTACGTAAAGGAAAGGTTATATGTTCTCATTTCTGTGTGCCAATCAGCATCATTGCCATTTGATCTGTATTCTGTGTGATAACTGGGAAGCCTCATTCTACCAGTCCCTCATGGATGCTGAGAGGAGAAGAGCCTTGGTGTGTCTGGATCTGCTAAAATCCAGAGCTGCAGAGCTGAGCATTAGCATCCTAACAAGAGTTTAGCCCACCTCCCACCAGTCACAACAGCTTCACTTCAGTGCTGAATGAAAGGCAGGCAAGTCTGATGCCTATGGGACCCTGGAGCAGAGAGCCCTTGTGAAGGAGGAGCTGTTGCCGCACGTGGAGATCCCCACCCAGGATTTCTCAGATGGGACTGACTTTCTTCTGTGCTTGTCAGACGCTGCAGTTTTGTTAACATTTGCCAATACTGACAGTGTCATGTATCTGAAAGAGCTACCAGAATTACCAAAGCTGTTGTGTATTGCTGCAGAAATAAAACACAGCACAGCAGGATCTTCTCACAGCATCAAAGTTCCTTCTGAAGCTGAAATGTTTGACTTTGTTTTGCCAGAGCTTTATTCATGATCAGACACTTCCCAACAAAAGCAAAAAAATCCTCCCCCCACCCCTCCCAAGAAAAAAGGAAAAGAAGATGACATTATTAGTAATAATGTTTGTGGATTTTTATTGTTGTGGGCAGGGGTTAGGGGAGGATGACTGTGTATTTTTGTTTTTTTGTTTTTTTTTTTTTTTAAAACCCAGGTATGCCAAAATATAAACTAAATCCATAGCTTTTTAATAGCTTTCAAAATCATTCTCTGCTTCATAGGAAGTTATATAGAAATCCAGCATATCTCAACGTACCCAAAATGAATATTGGACAGTATTTAGACAAGGAATTATTAAAAAAATAACTTTTATGATTTTTAATCACCTTCTACTCCAGTCTACAAATACAGTGATGAAAGTGTCGAGATTAAACAAAATTCAGCCAATTCATCCAGAACCATCTCAAATGAAGGTATGTTGGTCACAGTTTAGTACCAGGACAGTTTATTTAGACAGTGCTTGACAACTAGCAATTAGAAAACACTCCTAACTCTGTACCTCCTCTGCCATACTTAGAATGGGACAGTCATAATATTGTTCTTTGGAGCTTGGAAAACAAAAAAAGGACCTAATTTGCTCCTGGGATTTTGACATGCTAATACCAAATAGTTATAACTCTTTAATTATATAAATCCTTCCACCCACTCTCTGTTTAGCTACTGGTTTGCTCAGGTACCATCCTTACCTGAGGGAGGTAGAATTGTGGAGGGAGAATTGTGTTGTACCCTGCTGGCAATTGTAACTATTTAGTAGTAACTCCCATATCTTCCACAAAAGTAGTGGTAGCTCCAGCTCCACTCCATGCTGGGTCTCCCTTCTCTTCCTGGCCCAAGGCTTCAGGCTGGATGACTTTTGGATGACCACTTAGGGGCTGCACAGCACGCTGCAACCCCCTGCAAAAGATGGCTGGAATCACCCTTACTCCTGTGAGTTTGCAGAAAGTCCTTTTGCTTCAGTCATCTGCAACTCCTAAAACAATACAAAACTTCTCTTAAAACTTCATTGTATTATGAAGTTCAAGTTTCATAATACAAGTGTCAAGTGTTCAAGTGTCTATCTTTTGTCCTTCTTTGAAGCTTCCATGGAAGTTATTTAGTGGCTCCTCTGTTCAGTCACTCTGTTGTAGCCAAATCCTTGCCTATTTAATTAGGCATGGTATTAAATCCAATAACCATACCCATGGAAATACAAAAAAACCTCCTCCCTTTTTGTATTTGAGATGGCTAATATTTCATCACCATTATTATGTGAATTCTAAAAAATCATCTTCAGTTAACAATGAATTACAAGTCATAGAGAAGTTGCTTTTCTGATTTTTTTCATAATCATGACAAATTAATACATAGTGAGTTTTATTTTGTGAGGAAAATGGAAGAGCAATATTTTGCAAATGTAAGCCTGAGCAACTTATCTGCAATAGTACAGGTAAGTTTTTATTTTCAGGGATGGAACTGTAAGATTTAGTCGCAGACTGACACAACATGAAAGAGAAACTTAGATTCACAGTACTTTAGCTTATAGGGATTAAATACAACACATGGCACAAAAAGAAACCTCAAAATATTACTAAACCACCTGTTAACCTCTTGATATTACCATGAAACCTCTAAAGAGTGTATACCTGCACTTAAAAAACCTTGCCTAACTCGTTAGGTTATTTTATAAAATAACCTTGAACAAGGACTTTTTTTCTAAACAAAAATAATGAAAAACTCTTGGACGATACCTAAGTTCAGGTGATTGGGTTTTTTTCTGAGCAAGCATTTGTAAAAAATTTTTAAAGAATTGTCTGCTGAAGAAGTTAAACAAAACCTGAACCAAAATATATTTGGAAAAATATTTAGCTTTATATAAGAAATACCTCAATAAATTGTGCTTTTTTCCTGTGTTTACCAGAAAATAAGAAAGAAATGGAATTCTTATTTTTTGACCTAGTATATTTTAAAGGAACAATATATTTCCTCTTAAAATGAGGAATGCGGGAACCACATATTTGTTCTTTTTTTTGGCAGCAAATACATTAACCTCCATGTCATAAACAAGAATACGTTTTTTAAAACCACTTTTGGCTGCTTTAACTGAATACTGAATAAAAGATGAGGGCCAATGGTTGCTTATGTCCAGAAATGCTATTACATCGCATGAAGCAGTGCAAGAGAGACAGCAAATTTAACTTAGATGACATTTTGAAATTCATGGCATATATTTCAAATTTATCCAGTTTGAAAAAATGCAGTAACACTGCCTAGAACTTTAAGTTAAAGACCAAAACAAATTCATAATTACTGAGGTGGGCAACATGTAATTATTATGATTTCATATAATTAAGTCATGGACTGTTTTGATCTGCAAGTTCTAAGCAGAGACACCCTTCCCTACAAACAGTGTTTCTTCTGTTCTTGTGGAGTGTGCTGCTTCTCACATATCTTTGGAAATGCAGTGTACAGTTACATTTCCTTTGTGAAAATAGTAAAACATGTAAGGATTGTAACTAGAGCAGAGACTGAGTTACCCCAAGACAAAATTGCCACAAGACAGACAGCTGAGTCCTCATGATGCAAAACCCACATTTCTTGAAAAAGCAACCAGCAATGGTTCTAAATCCTGCCTGATGCTGAATGTTATTGCACTGCAGACTGACTTTTAATTTGTGCAAGCAAAGGAGTACAACACAGCTAAGTTGCATTTACGAAATTTAACTTAGATCTCTCTATAAATTAATTTTAGAGGGTGTTACTTTACAAGATTTTTTTTGGAATAATTTTTTTTTAGAAATTTGACAAATCAGCATTTCTGTATTGCTGTAGAAGTTTACAAGTAGATGCTGACAAAACATTAATATAAAATCTTGCTCTCTTTGGAGGAATTTTCTTCAAACCAGAAATAACCAGCTTAAGGGCAAGGAAGAGACTGCTGGGTTGGGCTCGTCTGGGGGGTTGTGCTCACATTCAAATGCCCCTTCTTTTTCATGCACTTTCAAGCACTTCAGGAGCACCTGTCCTGTATTATTAAATCAAAGTACCTATCCCTGCTTTCCTTGGACTGCTTCTCTTTGCATGAATGTCAAAAAGTCATAAGATTAGGGAGGAAGCTGGACACTGGATGGGGGTCTCAAATCCGCAGGAAGTGATTGGTTCTGTGACAGACGTTCAGTATTTAGTTTGCAAGAAAAAAGCCTTTTTAGAACGGGCTTAATTAAAAATTATCTTACTATGCTTAAGCAACTCACAGGCAGGTATAAATAATTTAATTTAACTTGATTTAATGTGGATGTCAAACATCTCAGGAGCCCTCCCCAGTCCCCAGGTTTTTGATATGCCCAATTCTGGGATTTAAGCGTCAGAAAAGGACTGTTGGTTACTCAGAATGGAGCTGCAATACTTTTGAAAGATCTTGGCTTCACCATAGTGCACAACTGAAGATAATTTCTAGAATTAATGAGATTATTTGCTAACCAGCATTCCTGCTTTCACAGCGAGGGTTTTTGGTCATGTTCTTTGTACAAGCCATGTTTTTCTTTTACAGATCTCTTTGGATTTTTTGTTTTCATTTCCAAAGAAGCATGCAACGTCAACTTCTAAAGTGTCTCACTGTCTTATCCAAGGTTTAAATATAGTTACCCCCTCAACCCTTTTTATAATCAAGTGGCTGCCTCATGCCACATGGAATAATTAGATTATGAATAATTTTGTTTTCCAGATTTTTTTTTCTTGTTAGCAAAGTTCAATTCAGAAAAATCTTGCTCAAGATATGAGTCAAACCAGTCTGTCTACATTGGGCAATGCTTATAATTTTGGGCATCTTAATAGCAAGTTAATGAACATAAATGTCTGCATTTTCTATACCATCAATGGTGCCTCTAGCAGCACGAAAAAGAGACTCATTCCCTACCATGTTAGATACTAATTTTAGTGTTAACAGTCTGCAGTTCTAGCAGCCCCCTGAAACTATCCAGTTGCTGAAGCATCATTCTCTGTGATGTCTTCTGGGTGAACAAGATGAAACCCCAGCACATGGTGATGGTGACCCCTTTTTGCACAGTAATTTGGTGGTAAAGTTACTTATCCACATAGGCAGAAGCTGTACCCTGCTTTGTGTGGCTGACTCACTACACCAACACCTGCACTGTAGGAGACCATCCCAGTCCTTTGGACATGGAATATGTTTAGTGAAAGCATTCTCCCAGCCTCTGGTTTGCTTTGCAGCTGACATGAAAACACAGACGTGGCTGGCAGAGCAGTGAGCAAAAAGGACCCTTCCCCTGCCCTCCTGGGTCAGGCGAGCAGAGGGAACAGAGCTGCTGTTCTGGCTGGGTGCTGTGGGGCACATTCACAATTCTCAAGCAGCTTTGGAAGCAGGGATGATATCCCAGTCCTGCTGCCCAGTGAGTATGTGGTGTAATCGCTGGCAGCTCTGTGTCTTCCACTTCTGGCTGCACAGTGTCTCATTTTAGAGAGAGAAAAATACTGTCTTCTAATATACTGTGTGGCTTTCAGCTTCTCCCTTGGATTTGAGTATGGTCCATCTTGTGTTGTGCAGGTTAAAGACTTCTTCCTGCTGGATGAGCTGAATTCTTACAATTTTTAGATTTCATTGTCAAACACCATTTTTGTTTGCATCTGGTAGATTTTAAGAAACCTTAATCTCCCATCAGTGAAGGCTGGAATGACATTTTTTGAAACCCATGGTTGTGTCTGTATTCTGCTATGAAGACTTTTCTAGCAAAGTGCCTGGGCAGATAGGCTGCACCTGCTGCAATGTCAAAACACTTGTTATTTCTAATAGCTGGCACAGCCAAGGGAACAGAAAAGTACTGAATTATTCAGTGCAGAAAAAATTAGGTGCATAGGAGACTTCTCCATTCTCTTCAAGAAATATCCCAAAATTAATTTGATTTTATTGAATTGTTAAAATTTTACAACTGCTTGGGATAATCAGGAAACCTATTCTTGGTTTAGTTTCAAAAAGTATTTTCCATGGATACCTGTATCTTTTCATCAAAAAATTAGTATTTAAAAATAACAGCACTTGAGTATAAATGCATTTACTCAGTGAAGTAAAGAACTCTTTACTCATAAGAAAATATAAATATATAAACCTCCCCATATTTCATACTCAGTGTATTATACTTTGGATTTTACAAATTTGCATAAAAAGGAATGCCTCTTGCTTTATACATGAAATATTTGCAACAAGTAAAGAGAACCTTCTTCACACTTGGATACCTATGAATTTCTTCAAATATCTGAGAGCCACCATACCCTTATATCCACCCTGGGAAGCCAAGAGGAGTCTCACAGTGATCTCAAGACAGCTGGGGCTGGATCAGATGTGAAGCTGAGAGCGAGATGAGCGGTGGTGATGACTGCAAACACTCCTGCTTTTTTGTCTCTTCCCTGGCTGAGGAACCTGAATGAACTGGCAGCCTGTGTGCCAGGGTAAACTCACTGTAAATCATCTGACACCTCCTCAGTGTGGCAACTGCACTTGCTGGCTGCGTGCTGCCCTCACAATGGAGAGCTGTATTTGGAGACCCTTGATCTCAAGCACTGAGGCTTCTGCCAGGCTGTGGTACTGAAAAGGCAATGCAAAATTATTTTGTGCTGATCCCACTGAGGGTTTCTGGAGCTTGGGAAAGGATTTTTTTGTGCTGAAGATTTTTT
Source organism: Cisticola juncidis (assembly GCA_013400215.1). Classification (NCBI taxonomy): domain Eukaryota; kingdom Metazoa; phylum Chordata; class Aves; order Passeriformes; family Cisticolidae; genus Cisticola; species Cisticola juncidis. Next base: position 515,156 of record VXBR01012241.1, on the reverse strand, counting down.
TTTTCCTTGAGATTGGAATTTAAATCTTATTAAATGGAATGAAAAAAAACCCAAAAAAACCACCAAAACTTCTCTCCTTTGAGCCCAACTAGATGGATTAAATTTTTTTTCTAAGACAATTATCCAGTGTTATCAGGAATCTAAAAAAGTAAAAAAATGGTTTATGGTATCTCAGTTTGTAACTAATAATTTTCCATTTCCAAAGGGCTTTCAAAGTTGCCAGGAACACCATATCCAATTTGATCTGGATGTTCTCAAGTATCTTATAGTTTTACTCTATTACTCTTCCTAAAAATCTGGTGACACACTGTAGTATTCTGTGTTATTGAAAAATGAATTATCCAGAATGAATGGCAGAAAATCTTTACAATTTAGAGATTTTTTTCAATCCACTTCCCAAATTGTATATAATACTGAAAAAAGTGCTGTGCAGCTATTAATAAAATAACTTATTAAAAGTTCAGACAGAAACTTCATGGAACTTACATTTTGCCACCAACTTCAGCTGAACCAGTGTGAGACACGGATATTTGAAAGATATTAATATGGATATGCTGAAATATTATCCACTTTGGTATGTAATTGTTTTGGGAAGATGTTATGTTAAAATCCAAACATAAGCACTTTGATGATAGAAAAAGAGAAAGATGAAAGTGCCTCTCAAAAATCTAAATATTCTATTTATATTCCATGATGAAATTCACAGAATAATTTGAGTTTGACAAGGATCACAAAATCCAGCTCTTAAATGAATGTCCCATACTGTGCTTGAACCCTCAACCTCGGCATTATTAGCACCGTGCTGTGACCAGCTGAGCTAAAATGGGCATCAACGATTGTGGGTATAATAGGTAAGGGACACAGTGTTTCCCACCCATGAAATGTTACCATGATGTAGTCTGTTTCAGAATGTGCTGCTGAATAAATATTTATGGCTAATCCGTCATTTTTGTTTGCAGTCTGATCTCTTCAATAGGTATCTGGGCAGTGTCATTCCACTGCAGATGTACCAAGCAATCAGCCTCATACTCACAGTGGGATACTGCTGCTAATTGCCACAGTTGTAGCTCAGAATAAGGTAGCAGCTTCTTAGTGAAACAGAAACAAATTAAGATTAAATGAATGAATTGTAAAAAAAATCCTGATTCCACAAATGTCTGTTGCTTTTATAGTTCATTAGCTATTAACACTAATAACACCGTAAAGGAATTGCTAATTTTCTTGAAGCATATTGTACATATTATTATCCAGTAATTGGGAGTGTTTGAAACGTGAGTTGATCCATAGGAATCTAACTCAGGTCATCTTTCAGCTTTCTGCTGAAATATTCCTCAGTATTCAAGGTGTTTTTTGGTGTGCACTGTCAAGACTCATCCCTCATGTGATCCTTAGGAGTGAGTATAATTTCCTTTTGTTTTGTTTCTTTGCTTTCTCAAGCCAGGAGAATTTCCTGGTCTTTGACATAGAGAAATATGCAAGAATTCAGTATCTACGAATTGAGAAGCTATTTTGTTATTGGCTCCTTCTGACCTGAACCTTCATCACACCAGTGAAGGAACCTGTTGTCAAGGAAGACAGATGGAATCCAAAACTGTGGGTTGATTTTTAAATCCCAATCTGACTCCTAATGCTATCATTTTCTATTTGTCCATATTACAGACAAAAGTGGGTCATAACAAGATATCCTTGAATGATAGACTCTCTTAATTAAGAGGAGCATGCTCCTCATGATGGTGAGCTGGGGGACTGGAACACCTGTTCTATAGCTATAAAACTGTAATACAAACCAGACCCCTTCCTGCTCTGAAGGAACAGTCTGTGTTAGGCTTTTGCACTGGAATTACATGGATCATGTCTAAGACTGTAGCTAAGCAGAACGAAACTTGGCATGCAAAACTAGACACAGGAGAAAATCGTCATTGTTAAAGTTACTGACAGATCCTGTCATCTCTGTGAAATCCAATTGAACTAAACCTTTGCTTGATGATTTAGATATGAAGGGCAGAGATTTAAGCAATTGTTTTCTGGGGCTAGTAATTGAAAGCAAACAGTGGAAATTCAGCAGGAGATTTTTGAGAAAACCCAAGATTACAAACTTGTTTTTCTCATTATTTTCCTTTACATAAGTAGATAATTTTTACTCCCTACCCCCTTTCTCCCTCACACACACATGTAGAGGAAAAAAGTACTTTGTATATACTCATTCAAGTCTGGAGCTGTACAGCCATTTCTGGATGCTGGGTCTGGAGCTTTGTGCATTCCTGTAGAGACCTGTGTCTCACTACCCAGCCCAAGCCCCTGGTTCTGTCAGGTACTCTTGCACATGAGCATGAAATCCTTCTTCTCAATGCAGCATCAGAATGGAAACTGTTCATAAATAACACAGAGCCATGGACCCTCCTTTAGCAATAGGAAAACTCTGTACACATTGTGTACAGAAACATGAATACTGGCTAGCTCCAAAGTAGTTGAACAGACCTGGAGGAACCCTCTTGAGCTCTGAAAATCAGTTGTTAGTCCAGTCACTAGCATGGTTTAATGAGGGTCAGAGAAACACTTCCCAAACACAGTTAAGCATTAGTGTTTATCAGAGACCATTCCCACTGGGCAGGTTGGATGCAACTACTCTATTTTTGAGGAGTAAGAAAATTTAATAATATAAATACCGAGGAGTTTTTGTGTTTTTCTTGCCAGTTAGGTTAAGTTAGCTTGCAAAGGAGTCCAGTGCATATTTATTTATTAATATAGAGGCAGGTAGTGTGCACCCTTGTGCTTATGCAATTTATGTGGTGTTTACGTGGAAGGGTTGGATGTATTGCACAACTACAGGAAAAAAATCCTGAGCTGGGTGTATAGAGCATACCCAAGTATAGTGTAGTTCACTCCCTATTTTTCTAAGGATTGCTGAAGGGAAGACTGGGTGGAAATTTAAGGGAGTAGCAAGTAGCTAGGACTTCTTCAACAACTTGGTGCTGTCTGGTGTAATAACACAGGCCTGAAGCAGCTTCTAGAAGATCATTATATTTATTTTTCAGTGTTTTCACTTTTCAGTATTTAATGTCACTAATTCTATAAAAAGTGATGGGCCTGACTTATACTCTCCTGGGTCAATATGCTTGCAACAAGGGAAACCAACTTAGAAATATTCAAACTAAACAAATGTTACAAGCAAGATTTCAAAATGCATTAATTTTGGGAGTATTTTGTCTAACAGATACAGAAAATAACTTCAAAGCATTTTTTTCTGGCGCCTTGTCTGACATTAATCTTTCCTAACAGAAACTGTTCATAGTCTAATTGTCCAGACTCTTAAAATCACTGAAGAGAAAGAAACATTTCCAGAGCATGATCCATCTCCTCTAAAACTAATTTAATGAACTTTGTTTAGATATGCTTTTTTTTTTTTTTTTTTTAATTATCTATAGAAGGTGTAGTGATAATCACTTGGGTTATACGCCTATAGTTGAAAGAATCCATGGCTAAACTGGCTGAATACCATTTTGCTTTGTGGTAGGCACATGGTCACATGCACCAGTTACCCAATTCCACTCATTTACTATGCATTCTTCAGAAAAGAGATGACACTCAGAAATGTTATGACTGATTATTCTTGCTAATAACAGCAATACCCTATGTTTTAATTTTTTTTCTTCTAGCTGTGAGATGTCCTTTACCATTAGGTATTTTAGGTATTTTAGCAAACACATCAGCCTTTATGTGCTCTGTTTGCAAGCAAGTCCTCCTGTGCGGAAAACCAGATATTTGGTAGAATTTTCTTTCTGTGCCTTCTGTGTTGTATACCCTCTTAATCAAACTTTACAAAATATAATAGTGTCATGGCATGAGCTAAACTTTATCTACCTTTTTTTCTCAACAGATGCATCTTATTTTAATTTCATCTATTTTAAATGTCATTTTTTTTTTCCTAGATCTGTTTAGATATTTGCATATGCTTTACCACAAAGCAGTTCCTAATGCTTTTGATGTAATTTTCTGTTTGTCTGTGGAGGGTGCAAATTTAAAATGTTTTGCTTTGTATCACTTTGTACATAGCTTCCCTAATGATACGTTTCTTTCCTGTGTGGTGTAACCCACGTCTGATAAAACGTCTTTGCCTTTGCTACTTAGTTCTGTTTCTACATTAAAATGTCTGGTGCCATACTGCTGCATTTTGTGTGTGCAAAATTATTTGCAGGTACTACTTTTCTGTTTATAGTATGTATTCAAATGGTCCCAGTGAGTATTTCTCTCTGCTCTTCTGAATAGCTTGTTATGGCTTTCCAATGATTATTTTTTTCTAATATGAAGTTGTCCTATGATAATGGTTTCTTTTGTATTTCTTTTGAGTGTCATCCTCCTGTGATCTTTATCATCACCATGTCACATTTATGAGTGAAATAGTTGTCTTGTTTTTGTAGGTATAACTGGGTTACCCACTCACTAGCTGCCTCTGTGGGTTCCTGTTTCTCTCACACAACACACCTCTTTGTATGAAGGGCCCTTTTCTTGACAAAACAATAAGACTCAAATGGCATAAACAACCTGTCTCATTTTTTCCCCTCTCTGCTTCAGTGAGCTTGCCACTTGAGCCCCTTGCTCTGCCAATATCTCTGTCTTTTTGCCCAACACCCTTCAGAAATGAGCAGCTTCCTGGACTGCAGACCATTTAGTTGCTTTAGATCCTGCACGGATTAACATCATGAACTCTTTCCATTTCATGTCTCTTCAGCTTCCGTATTCTTAAGTCCTTGAAGAACACATTTCTGGCACTAGTATGCACAAGAGCCATGGTCAGTTAATTTTTTTTCTACTGATTCTATGACACCTTGACAAGATCACTTAGAGCAATGGAGAGTTGTAGATGGATACTCTGAAAGCCTGTGAATAATCAGCAATTTGAATAGCATAGAACTGTAGATCCATTGAGGTTGGAAAGACCTGTAATATCACTGAATCCAATAGTTAAAAATATGTTTTCTTGGACCTTGGTTCATGCCTTGGTTCATACTTCAGGGCTTACACTCCTACTGGAGCCCAAAGTCTCAGCTTATCCCTACCGCCCTCATGTTGGGCATCTTGTACACTTTCCTTGGAGAGGTTCAGCTAGCTTCCCATTTGGGAGAGGTAAAATATGGGGGTATCCTGGTCATTACTGAGCTTTTCCACTTGAGTTAATATGGATGCAAAATGGCCCAGACCATGTCTCTAAACTTAGATTGGCATTTGGCACTTAGATTTGAGTGTGGTTGTTAAAACAATATCAGAAATATCCTTTAACAAAAAGGGAGCAAAGCAGTGTCTTACAGACAGAATAATACAGAATCTATGCAGAGACAGTAATTTCCTTGTAACTTCATAAGCACAATTAAACACAAAGTATGTGTGACTAAAAAAAAGAGGCTATGGAGGTTTATGCATAGAATGCTTGCAGAATTATTTGGCATTGGCATGCAACTTTTCTTTTTGCCCCATAACTCCATTTCTAATTTAAAATAATTCTTAGTAATAAAAATGACACGATGCAGAATTTGTGGGGAACAGAAGTAAATGATTGCTAAGACATGAGAGCTAAATCGTGGGTATGTTGTTAGGGCACTACTCAGGCAGATGCAGTTGCTTCAATATGGGAGGCAAAAAGGTAATTTTGAGTTTGGTTTCTTTTTGTGTGATGTTAATAACTTCTGGTTTAATTGTGAGTTAAGACTAACATGACCAACAAAGGTTGGTCCCTAATAAACAGGGAAAATTAAGGGTTTAAGTGAGAATAATTAGCCCATGGAAAATGAGTTTGGCTGTCAGACCTTTGTCCTAGGGGTATTACATCTGTTAATTAAACCCCACTTAGTTCATCAGAATGGTAGCACTGGAGTGTGTGCTGGGTCTGGTGTGCCCTGTCAGGGTCTCTGCTCCCTGCTCCCAGCAGGTCTCTCTCTGCTTTGGGCTGGATGCTAAATAGTTAAGTGGCTTAGAAAGATGCTGTGGTGCCAGGAACTTTCTTCCTCTGTGTGAGGAAAAGAGAAATATTGCTCCCAGCTGCTATTTTTCATCTCTAATAAAGCTCTAGCTAGTAATAATAGCTATTTGTATTTCTCAGAGCCAGAAAGGAGGTTCATGCTCTTTTCACAGGCTCTTAGATTCCCTCACCAATTTTTTTCAGGTTCTAACTGAAAATGAAACACCAGAAATGCCATGTAGTAATCACATAACAGTAATGTGCAGGGAAGAAATGACAGAAGACCATAAACTAAAATGAAATAGAGAAAGGCTTGGGTTTTAACTGTAGTTAGTTGCAATGACTGGTGTTATTAGATAGAAATTATAAAAGATCACTTGCTCAAAGCAATAACTGAATGTTAATGAGTAGTGCTGTCCTTACATGTTTGTAGGACTGAGCTCTCTTCCATGCTGTTTTTCTAGAATGGAAAGGAGGAAAACCAGACCACGACAGATGTTTGTTTCAGTAACTGGGTCCAGTTCCTGGTCCAAGAACCCCAGTTACTTGAAGTAGTCATATCCTCAAAGAGAGGGGTTTGACCTCAAATGGAGCTAAGATTGTGTGGAAATCTTAACACCCAGGACTGGGCAAGCATCTTACGTTCTCACAGTAGAGAAAGAAATCTTGTGGAAATTAAAGTTGAAAGATACTTCTGCAGAAGATAAGAAACCAGTCTCACTAAAGATTTGTGAACTGGCAGTAGATGATCAAGCTGTATTGGATAATCCTTTAAATCTTATAGATCGGAAGAGCAATTCAGAGGTCAGCTCAGGGCTCAGAGAAGTTTGGACCTTGAAAGCAGGAAAAGAGAGCAGGTGGCAGAAGGGAAGGGAGATTTGTAAATGAAAGTAACCTCTTCCTGGGCTTTTACATAGAAGTACTCTTCCTTTATAAATTAAGTGAGATCTTGGGATATCTAGCAGCCTGTTTGTGGCACTGACAGTAGCTTCAATCATGCTGCATATCTGAACATCTAAGTGACAGTACCTACCTGGGTATGCACAGAGAAGCTCTGTCACAGGCACGCAGTAAATGGGATGTATCTGGGAGGTGTCAGCTCTGCTTTGCACACTAAGCAGTTGATTTTCACCTGCACATCTTAAGGGCTCTTCTCATGTACATATACACAACATTTGTGCAGAGCACACATTGCAGAGTCTACTCTGAGACCTAAAAATGCAGCCCCTGAAATTACCTTTACCTAGTACCCTAATTTTGGATGAGGACATGCCCAAAGCTGTTCTGTCTCTGCTTCCCAATTCTCTCCCTAGAGAGAACTGTGCCCTGCATCCTTCCAAACCCCAATGCTGTACCACATTCTCTGTTTTATAGACAGAAATATTACAGATACCATTATAAGTTGCTAAAATGCTTGTTTGCAGTTGTAGAACCTGAATGGATGGTTCTGTACATTATTCATGCCATTGCAGCACCTGAGAGGTATAGTCATGAACCACGTCACCCTCCCTTCCCTTTGCAGGTGCTGCACAGACACAGGACTCAGCCATGCCTCACCCACCTTACTGTTGCAAGAGGAGATGAGGATTTTGCAAGAAATGGATGTTTACTATAATCTAATGTTATCCAGTATACCATCTATTATTATCTGGTACATTGTACATGATTCCGACCATTGTCTGAAACTTGTGAAATCCCCAAGAACTGGACAACTATTGAAACTACAGTTTTGTTTGTTTACACTCCTAGTGCCTAAATAGAACCACAAAGCAGAGTTTAAAAGTAATTTTTAAAGTATTTAAGGCTATTGGAGAATCACTAGTCAGTAATTACTAATAATAAGCAAAAGGTAAATTAGGGTAAGAATCAAAGTTGGTACTCAGCCCTTAAAAATTGCCTCTTACTTTGCTATTATCTGTAAGAGTGCCTTTCTTTTTTAAAACAAGCAAATGCATATGGAGCTTCCAGGACAGGGCCAGAAAAAAAATTTACCTTAACATGCAATATTCATCCATGTTCAAGAGCTCGCTCATAACAATACAATAACATAACATTTTCATCACTTAAAGAAGATACTCTCTAAGCTTTGGGGAAAAAAAGGTAGTTTGAATGACAGTCATCATCAAATAGAAGAGTCAAAGTCACTCCAAGAAATTCACTGTAATTTTTATAAACAAGTCCAGATTTTTAAGAAAAGAAATGTGCTCACAACAAAGCATAAAATAAGTATTTTTTTTCCAGATTATGTCCTCAGAATTCAAAATCTCATAAGAGAATTATTTTGAGCCAAGGTTAAAAAAAAATTTGGTGCCATCAAGTGGAAATATTCTGTATTGCTGAGAAGAGCTGGCAAAGTGGCAACACATGGATTTCATTAGATATATATACCATCACTTTCAGCCATTGCAATGGAAATGTTTTCCCCACCAAATGCATTATATCCTGGTTGAAAACTGGCCAGGAATCCCATCTGTCTACATGTTTTCAGAACTAGCATCCTTCTCTCTTACACATGGAAAAAAATTCTTGGTTTTTGACAAATCCCATTTATGCCTGTCACTAAAGACTATTCGTAATTACCTTGCTAGTGATGTAGCAGTGTGCTGCTGGCAAGAATCTTGCCTATTGCCAAATCCTCATTCCAGAGCACAGTGGTCCCTTTGAGGGAGCTCTTCACCAGAGTCAGCCAGTAGCCAATGTTATGAGTTGAATTTGTTCCAAAATGCAGGGATTAAAAGTCACATTCCTTTGCATTTCTAAATTTCTCAAGTAAATTTCTTTTTAAGGCAAGATAACCTGACAGAGTTGAAACTCATTCTGAAAAGTTCTTCTGCAGTGGTCCTTTGTGTTTTACCACTTTTCTTGGAGTACCCTACACTGGAATTGGCAGAGCATAACATCCCTTGGAGATGGGTAATGCTTGACACTGCCTCAGCTGCTTGTTCACTGAAAGTTAATTAAATTCCTTGGCTTTATGTTAGGGAGGAATTGCATGGAATAAGCTTCAGTTCAACATAGTCAGAGGTTTCTGAGACCTGCCACTTAAATAATACATTTCCTGCCCTTTGGAGACTCCTTTTTTCCAATATTAAGACATCTGGATTAACTTGAATAACTCAGATTTGGTGGGGTTTTTTTATGAGTTTTTCCATGGCTATCCCAACATTTTAAAAACCCAAACATTTAGGTATTTCTTACTCTAAAAACATTTGTTTATAATATGAAGTAATTTTATTTTGGAATGGTAACAGTAATTCAAAATACAAAAAGAATTTTAATTTTTGCTGAAGGGAGATTATTTCAAACTCAGTTATCAAAATCTTTGAACTATTTTGTTGAGAAACATCGGAAAAAAATTGGAAACCCCTGCACTTTGGTAATTTCTTTCTCTCCCTTCTATTTCTGAATGGTTATTACACCAAAATATGTCTTTTTCTGTTATATTCAGGAAGACCACTCTTGTCAGTTATCCCATATAAAGTATAATGTATTATGATGAACCTTTTCCAATCTAAATGATCCTTTGATTCTGTTATTAACTACCACGATTTCCTTCAGGAGAGCAAAATTGGTGGATTGTGTTAAATTTAATCAAATTCAGAAGATGGACTCTCTGTATGCACATACATATATGTATACATACATATTCATGTATTTTTTAAAAAAATACTTTCCAGTTTCTTAGGTCTGGCAAAGTACTCTCCTAAAGCATTATAATATTCAGTTGTAGACAACAATACTATATTGAACTGTTTTGGAAAACAAATTCTATTTGCCATGCCATGTTTTCATCCCTTCAGGTACATAGGGAAAGGGTCCCACTGATGCTTGTCACTCACTGCTGCTTGTCACCGGGTGTCACTGATGCTTTGTCACCATAAGGTTTTGGCTCCTGCTTTTTTTTTTTTTTTTTTCTTCATGATCATTATGGAGAAATGAACAAATGCTCCATGATTTTTATGTAAATGAATTAGGCACTCTGCATGAGTCCTGGAAACCAGAGCAGAGTTCTAGATCACCAGATGCCAAGTAAGATCCTGCCATGCTCCTGTGCCCCTTCCCACCTGTTGCTCTGTCTCCTTGCACAGGGCTCTGGGGAGAGGGATGCTCTGGAGCTCTATTGCAGTAGTGTAGCAGAAAAAGAAACTCCTTAAACAAAGGTTATTTCAGAGGGGCTGTTTCTATACATTTGAAGGGTTTTAGAAGCCCACTACATTCCAAAGTGGTTAAAAGGATGCAGATATAACTGAGAATTGGGTCCCTTGGATCTCAAGGGAACAGATGACTGTACTTGAAACACTAATTTACTGAAGCATTTTTGAGTGTTGTATGTGGAGGAGAGACTAGCTATACTGTTTCTGTAGGTATTTCAGAAAAAGAGCAGATAGGACATGGTTAAATACTTCAAAGAGCTCATATGAAGTATGTTTAACAGTGTATTTATTACATCCTCACCTGCAATGTCTTACGGATTGAAGTCTCCTGGGATATTGCTGTAAGGAAAGCATATAGAATTTTTTTATGCACACAGTAACAAATATGTAAACTGTAAGTCCTCACATCAGAAAAACAATGCGCTCTTGTAAAAAAGGATTATTTTAAAGGATTATAAAAAAGGAAGTTTGTTGTTTAATACTCTGGTTTGGTTTCTAAAATTTGAAAAAGAGAGATTAAAAGGTTCCTGAAATTTTTTTGCTTTGTTATTGCCCATTAACAAGTGGAGTTGCATTCTGTACCTTGATTTTGATTGTTTGGTAGAATCTCTTTTAGTGGCAAAATGATTTCCTTATAAGTCATTAATTCACGCTGCTGTTCTCCATCTTGATCTCCCTAATAAGAGAATGTTTTATTCTATTTTACCAAATAAAATCAGAGACATTAGTAATTTGAATTCTATATCTATGTTAAAACAGTAGCCTAATCACTAAAAATTGCTGAGATCACTCAAACAATATTTGATTTGTGAACTCAAAGGCAGACTTGATTCACTCTCATGTCCTTCTTTTAAATAATAAAATGATAAGCATTTACATTTTCTCATTAAAGAGTTACTTAGGACCAACCTATTTAAGTCATGCTATGACGTCAAGGGCTGGTGGGCTGGTGTTTGTTTTGGTTTGGGTTTTTTCATGAGTTTTTAAAAATTTCATTGTTGCTGTTTTTGTTTTCTGTTTTGTTTTGTTCTTTCTGTTCAGGAATTGAAATCAAGGTAACGGTTTAATGTTTGATTTTTATTGCTATGGACCTATTTGTTATCTTATAATATGGGATGTACAAAGCCAAGACACAAAGATTTGATTTCGTAAACACAATATACGGCTTTAAATCCTTTCATTCTTATTAAACATCTTAAGTGGCACAGTAGCTTTCAGTACATTTTTTATTCTTCAAATGTGTCCACAGGATGTAGTTTAAATGTTTTCCCAAAGAAGATGAAGTCACTGAGTATGAGTATGTATACATGCATGTGGTTATGTGTGCATAGAAATACGTTCACATATTGTAATGTGGTGGGTCTATCATTCTTTCTATAGTGTTTTTGACCAAAACAGATTTAAGATCTAAATATTGAAAATTACACAGAAAGGAAATTAGATCTTAGAAAATTACACAGAAATATAATGTACCTCAGTTAATGGTGTGTTTTATGATGTATTTTTGTCATACAAAAGTAATTTTTGAAGGGTAGCACAAAAGAAGAAGTTTTTGTCTCAGGGCAGATTCCTGGGCAGACAGGGAAAGGGAACTGGCTTCTAAAATTCACCTAGGAAAACAACTAGATTAACAAGATAGGAATCTTCATGGCATTACATTTTTTAATCCAGTTCCTGTTTATGGCCTTCATATTCCCTCTGTTTTTCATTTCCACTGCACTCTTCCAGATGGTGGTCTGAAAGGAATCTGTACAGATACACTGATGGGAAGGCCAGGCAAGCTTAGTCACACTCACATGACTATTCAGGTTCTCACCCTGATGTATATTTGTTTACAGTAAACAATGGTGTCAGGACACTTACATAACAGCCAGAAGGTTACCTAGAAGTTATTGATTGAGAGACGGGAAGACTGATTCGGAGATCAGAATTGGATTTCACTCAGGTTTCTCAAAAGCCTATATACTATTTCAAACAGGTTAATAATTCTACTACAATAATCAGGTTAAAATCACACAGAAAACTCATGCATTTTACAACAACTCTTTACTTGCAGAAGTTGATTTAATCTTCTCTCTTCCTGTAAGCAGGTTTAATCCCATCTTCTGTAATTTTCACAGTTCTGTTTGTTCCTGCCATGGCCCCTTGGTTATCAAACCAGCTATGCTAATCAAGTCTGTTTGACTCTGTCTTGTGTGTTCCCACAAGAAGTGATTTGAAAGCCAGCTATCCATTGAATATAGTGTCATTCTGATTACATGCAGGAGTACACTGAGGATCTATTTTGGGATATCTGGTTGTTCTCGGGTAAAATTTTTCCTGCATCCTGTGTTTCAGGACATGCACAAATGTGAGCTTCTCAATGGATGTCAAAACTGACCATACTGAGACAATAGTCTAAAATGCTTTTTTTTTTTTTTTTTTAAATCAGCAACTGTGGCTTAAGCAGACATCTCCTTTTACTCCTCCCGTCCCCATATAATTTCATTCTTGTGCCTGCATACACCTTCTGTTGTTTAAGTTTGCTGACTTGTACTGAAGAAGTATTCTTATTAAAGAAATAGCTATTTTTTTTTTAGACAGCTCAGTTCTGCTTTATTTCATGGTTTAGAGATAGTTTCGCTGGTCTAGAACCTGTCACTACACGTTATATATTTCCTACTATTTTTATGGTTTTTTCCAAATAACTTTTATATCTCTGATTTTAAAAGTCAATAAAGAATCGAGAACTCTTGTAAAATACATTAGTGAAGAAGTCCTGAACATCTGGTCTGGCACTGAATCTGAACTGAATGTGAATGTGAATTGTGGGATGGACCATAACTTTGTGTCATTTTTATGAGCTTTAAAATGTGAACAATACACATTCTCCAACAGCCAAATTTATAAAGACACTAGTGGTACAAAAAGGGGAAAAATATTGAGTTTTGTTGCGATTTTTTTTCAGAAGAAGTTCAGCTCTTTCTGACAAACCTCACTTGCAGGAGCTGGGGCAGTGACAACCATTATTCACTGAAGGAGCATGAGAGGCTGGGTTGCACTTTTAACGCAGCTACGGCATAATTGCTTTAATGGACTCTTTAAGCAGTAACACCAGATTCTCTCAAAACAAAGCCCCAGTTTTGATTTTATTCATTCCATGGATCCATAATTAGTGGTAGATTGTTATTGACTTGAATGTCCTACTGGTGTGAGCACGGTAAGTCTAATTAATAGATTCAATGAAGATTTTTATGAAATTATGTCAGCTATGAAATTATGTCAGCTAAAATAACTGAGATGCTGTGGTTTCTTGTGGTGAAGCTGGTACTTGTCTTCTAATCAGCCAGTTTACTAATTTGCTGACTAACCTGACATCACGGGATGTAATTTTCTGTTTGGATTTATTTATAGAGCCATTTAAAAATACTTACATGGTGTCTTAAGGATTACAGCTTAAAGAACATCTCAATTTGATGTAGCAGTCTGAGTATGCACTGTGAATGCAAAAGACAAAGTTTTACAGGGAACAGGAACGTAAATGGTGCTATTGTGAATTCTAGTGTTTACAAATGTGAACAGCTATATCCTACACCTTAGGTGTTACTAAAATTAGAAGGGCTTTCTTTGGGGATGCTGAGAAGGCAATTTTCCCCACTGGACAATAGGAATGTAAATATACTCTCTACATGACTGTAGAGAACACAACACTGTGCTGTTCAGTGATGTCTAGTACTCTGCTGTGAGGTCAGTACTCACAGTGGCAGTCAACAGCCACTGCAGGTAGTGGCTTTTGAATAAAAGGTCATGTTTTTCAATAGCCTCATTCTGACTGAAAGCCTGAAAGCTTCGTGGAACTTCTTGATCTCTGCAGTATAAAACCAGAATTAAAGGAGAAACAAGAGTTGGAGAGGTAGATACACAGTCTGCAATAATATCTCCAGGACACCAAATCTTCTGTTCACCTGAGACCTAGGGAGAAACCCTATCCCAGTAGAAGTTGGTGTGACTTTTTCATTGACTTCAATAGATTCAAGATTTATACTTGATAGTCTAAGAACAAAATCTATGAAGTCCACATCTCTCTATGTGTTCTGGGAGTTTATTGTTACCATAATGGAAGTCAGCAGCACTTCCCCCACAGTGCTGAGCAAAAAGCATTCCAGCTGAGTAAGAATTAGAACTTATAATTAGGGTTTTTCAGACACATGGAATCACAATCCACACAGACCAGAAGGCATTTATTACACTAAAAGCTCTAATTCTGTATTAACATGTTTTGTAAAGTAAGAGTTCCAGATTTTTTTTCCTTTTAAGCCATTTAGTCTTCCTCATCTGGACCACAATACAGTGCAGGAGGGATTCACCTTCCCTGGCTTTAAAATGTCACAGTGCAAGTCCATGTTTGTTGCTTAGGCTGCCTTTTTCTCCTTGAAGCATAATGGCAGAGTGGCAGATATCAACTCTCGAAATGGCATTTTGGCAGTATCTCAGTCACATCCTTATTTCTTGTGCTCTTCCTGCTTGCATGCAGAGTTTTGCTGCTGGGGAAAGCCAGAGTCACCAAGTATATCTCTATGACTAAAGAAGGATGAGCTTTGGTTTGCTGACTGTTTTGGCCCGGCTTGGAACTTCATTTCCCTGGAAGAACATTTCAAATGCATCAGTAAACTAAAATGTACAAACCTCAAAAATTTCAAATAATGCAAAATATACTTTGACCTCAAGCAAAGTGGTGTATATAGTTTCAGGAAAAAGGGAAGTCCCTTTTGTACATGAAGGAGTCCCTAAAAGTCCTTGCAAACAGAAATATGTTGAAAGTGAAATGCTTTGGTGGTAAAGAAAGGTTTTAGCCCCTGTTCTGTAAAATCCAGTTCTGTGTTTGCAGAGCTGACCAGAGCATCAACCTGCATATATCCAAGCAACACTCTATAATTAGGAATCAACCTATCCTTCCCATGCATAAGAGCTGATCCTGTTGGTGTCTAGATCAGGTCAAGGGCCTCACAAAAGACAGTGGGAAGTTAAAAATAAAAAATTAACCACCATTACAGTAGTTAGGGCATTCCGGGAGGTCGCAGATATGAGACCCTTCAGTTATAAGGAGTCATTCACAGATAGTATCTTCAAATGTAAAAAGCTGAAGCAGGCTCGTCCTGGAAACCTCAGTTTGCTCATGCTTATGCTTTTGACACGTTTTTAAGTCAGTGTTTCGAATTACACTGCAACTTTGAAAACAGCCCTCAACTTTAGAGTACTCTAAGCATTTGGCTCGTGGCCAAAGCAGAAGACAGGAGACGACATAGGGACACGTCCTTGGAAAGGCCTGTGGCCTGGTGAAGGTTCCGCACTCCCAGCGAATATTCACAGCTGACAGCTCTTGGCAAAGGAAGTTCTCTCCTCTCTGGTCAGCCTAAATTCAGCAAGTGCCTCCTCCTGGCAAGCTCCGCGGAGTCGCCGGGATGTTCCTGCCCGTTCCCGCTGCCCTCCCGCCGGGCGCCGCCCGCTCACACCGCTTCTCCCCCTGCTCGCCGCCGCCCCTCTGCCTTTCCCTGCCGCTCTCCAGGGGTTTTCCCCCTCCCTCGCCCCGCTGGCCGCAGGCCGCTCGCTGTGCCGCTCGCTGTCCCGCTTGGCACCGTCTCAGCCCCGGTGATGCTCGGGGTGCCGTGACCCGCTCCCGGCGCGGGCCAGCAGCGAGCGGCGCGGTGCGGCCCCGCGGTCACTCGACGTGCTGGGGAGGCCGGGGAGGGTTCCCCGCGCTGCAGGCTTGGAATGCTGAAGTTAGTTTCACTTTTACAACGGGATGTGGCTATCGCTGTGGCTGAGCCTGAGCACACACTGAGAGGCATGCGGACGAACTGCTGGCCTGCCAGAGGTCACCCGACTGCTCGCTCCCTGCCCGGACAGCCACGATCCCAGGGCAGGGCAGGCGCTGGAAGGCGTCGCTTCTCTCCTTGTGCAAGTCCTCTGTGAGGAAATTTCCCTCACTGCAGGCTGGGGTATGAGGTGAAGTGTTTTAGTACAAACAATTCTCTCATCGTTATGTTTTTAGTGTGCAGAGAAAGTGACATGGTGTGACAAGGCTTCCTGGTTTTTGAGAGGGATCATTATGCTCCCTGAGAACCCTCTTAGCATGCTGAGGAGAAGTGTCACAAATACCTCCAACTCCATCCAGTCCAGTAACCTTTGCTGGTGGACAAACGTAGCCGTGGTAGGAACAGCACACTTGGAGCTGATGTAGATGACATGTAGCTTCCCTCCATGCCATCCTTCGTGTGCTGGTCCCTCTGTTTCAGCAAGCCTGGAGTTAAGCAGGACCTCTGAAGCCTTTAGGTGTATAGAGATTTTACAAGTTGGAGGCATGAGGACAAACAGGATTTTCCAAATGATTCAGATACAAAGATTTGTGTATTATCAGTTAAAATTGTGTTGGAAACAAAGTTCACATTTTTGAAGCCTATCTCTGAGATTCACATCTTTTAACTGCATAAGTATCTGAAGGCCTTAGGCTCCTGGATACTTGATGCTACACCTGGCAGTGTCTCTGCAGAAATAAGCAGCAGCATGTAGGCTTCACTGGAGTGAAGAGGACAAAATAGAAAATAAAGGGATTTTCCTCTGCAGTGGGACTCTGTTCTTGTGAAGCTTTTCCATTTTGCAGAAAATTCATATTAGGGCAAAAACCTGTTGTTCCTGGTAACACATACGCTGACTGCTACTCAGAATTAAGGTCTTGACCTTATCTTCCATTTTTGGCCCATCTAAGAATTAGTTATGCAAAAATACTTAGTGCTGGGCTTTCTTTTTTAATCACCTGCTTGCCACAGAGCCTGTGTTCTGCTTTCTTTCTGTGTGTATGTTACTTGTGACTGTTCTTGATGCAAGTTTTGATGGTCTTTGCCTGGTTTGTGGTGGCAAATGAACGTAATTGAGAAATTTAAATTTCCAGAATTCTTGTTAAGCCTTGTAGTTACAAACTAGCTGCATAGAGCACACTAAAAGCCTTCCTTTGCAGTAATCAAAACAATTATAAAGATTGAAAACTTGTATCTAAGGACCCCTCATCAGACCAAGATGCAACAAAATTCACTGAAATTGAATTCATGTCTCACAAAAGTAGGGTGTAGCGAGAGTATGAAGTATCTGGTTTGTGTTTTACAGCAGATGCTAAAGGAGACCAGAACTTTTGCACAGTGTCTGAATCATACATGTACCTGTTGTTTTATTACTTTGTCTTTGCTGCCATCAGGCTTTACCATGCTCCGAGCCTTTAGTCACACAAACGGTAGGTGTGTGTTCCACCACACTAAGTGTTGGCATCATCGTAAGTCTGTGCTGGCAATCAGGAGGGAAGATGTCAATGCGTGGGAGAGAAGAGCACCTCTAGCACCAAAGCATGTTAAGGAGTTGACCAAGATGGGATACAAGGTCTTGGTGCAGCCCTCAAACCGGAGAGCCATCCATGAAAAGGTAAGGTCCCATTCTGAGAGACACGAGCAAAATCACAGTGCGGTTGTTAACCATAGCAGGGGAAATATAATATTCAAAGGCCATTCGTAAGAAGACATATAAACCCCCTAAGAAAAGTGTAAATTTTGTTGCTAAATGAGGAGTCATGTGCTAGTGGGAAGGAAAAAGAGTAGTTTTGTTTAGCCTTTTAATATAATATTGGCAGTGGTGGGTTTTTAGAGTTGTTTTTATTTATTTCATGTCCTGTCATCACTCTCCCTAGAAATTTCAGGTTCTTTTGAAGTAGAAGCTTGGGAATTCCTTTAACATCGATGTTTTTGTCGTCTGTTTGTGAGAAGGCAAGAACTCTAAAAAACCCTGTATTTTTTAAAAGAACAGGAAAGATGAATCTGGTGAATTCCACTCTTGCTTCAATTCTATTCCTCATGTGAAATGAGGAGAGGGTTTTTTTTGTTAATGCTGTGAGCTTCAGGACAGAGAGCTTTTACTCTCTTTTACAGTAATACTCTGCTGTAAGATAACTGGAAACAGATGAAATTGAAATAAAAGTAGGGAATTAGTGATTACTTGCACATAACACCTTTTAATTAAGGCATGGTGCTTTTTTCTTCAAGGCACAGATCATACTATGTAAATACATTTCCTTAGAAATCACTCTTCAACTTGACTTGAGCTTATACAATTTTATAAAACCACGTCATCAATCTTCATATGTTTGAATATTTCATATTTCTCTAAACTTATTTCCAAGTATTTGAACACCTTACAAAGGACTGTTCATTATTGCAATACTATAGGATACTTAAATATCCTTTTTATAGCCTGTGAATTTCAGACAAAGTACTAAGACATAATTATAATTTGGCCTTGTATAATAGGATAATAGCATGGTAATTCAATTTGATACTTGATACCTCGAGGGCAGAGAATTTTGTGAATGTATCACATGCAGTAACTTGTTTCTGCATGGTAAAATTATTTACTTATCTTTTGTTCTAGTTGCTAATATGCTGAGAACTGAATAAGAAAAAACACAGAAAATTTTTCTTTGATTTTTCTCTTTCGTAGGAGTACATCAAAGCAGGTGCCACTATTCAAGAGGATATTTCTGAGGCTTCTCTGATAATAGGTGTAAAGAGACCACCAGAGGACAAATTAATCCCTAAAAAGAACTATGCCTTTTTCTCTCACACTATTAAAGCCCAAGAGGCAAACATGCCCCTTTTGGATGAGATTTTAAGACAGGTAAATTATGTCATATTGAAGACCATTGTCAGTAAACGTGGGGTGGAAGCTGAATTCAGTGCATAAGTGTGATCAAAAGCTTGCTGCCTCGTATGGTTACTTCCAGCACACGTACTTGTAGGTGGCTAACAAGGACAGTTTTCAGCAGCCTTTTCTGAAACTGTGTATTTCTTGCTCAAGGATCTTGTGTTTTTGCAGTGTTTCTCTCTTCATGTGCAAAAAGCAGATAAGTTGTGAGCATGATGTGCTCAAGAGAGGCTCCTTCTCTCTGAGAGTTGTGGGAAAGTTACTGAGCTGGAGTGTGCATTGGCCACTGGAGAGGAGGGCAGCCAGTGCACCAGGAATGAGCATTCTCTTGGCAGAGGATGTGAATGGGCCTGCAGCAGCTGCAGTGGCACTTTGGGGAGCTCTGTGCAAAGAGGGCATGGGCAGTGCAGAGACTCTTTCAAACAAGACTTCAGTGCAACTGTTGTGTTTTTATTTTTATACTTAAATCTTGTTACAATATATTTTTATATTAACCATCAGACTCTATCATGAAGAATGACAAAGACATGTGAAAAGGTAGTTGCTGGGAGAGCAACACGCCACCAACTGCATTCACTGAAAATTTTAATACTCAGTTTGCTGTGTGTTTTCAGGAAATTCGACTGTTTGACTATGAAAAAATGGTTGATCATAAAGGAATGCGAGTTGTGGCCTTTGGAAAGTGGGCTGGTGTAGCAGGTATAGTGTGTAAAGTAAAGGCAGGCTTGCAACAAGTGACTTCCTGTAATAATTCTGGGTGTCTGTGCTTCCTGAAAGTTGAGGCTTGTGATGTGTTTTTAACTGCATTTTAAATTCTTGCTTTTAACAGCCTTTTTCCATTCTGGTTTGCGCCTCCTTCTTTCATTAGACAACATGTCAAATAGTCATGTGGATTCCTGAAAAATCTAATATTTTATGTTGTTGTCGTGAAGTCCCGTTTGTCCATTGAACTATCTGGAGCAGACTAAAGAGATCAACTGGTTAGGCTTTTGATAAAAAAAAGCTGCTGTGAGTCCCGAGAGCTTGAACATCTGTTTGTCACTGTTACGCATTTAATCTGATTTTTGTGTGGCATGGTTCTCATTTCTTTCGTCTGAACTTTAACACTGTTTCTTCAGGAGACTCTTTTATTTCCTTCTTTGGAATCCAGTGATGTGGATACACCTCATAAACGGATATCTGAATATTAAATGGTGCCTAAGTGCATAATGGGCCAAGAGCAAGCTTAAGGTCATGGACTGCTATTAAATTTCTCCTTCTCTGGTTTTATGTAGACTTTCTTTAAAAATAAAGTATTAATATTAAAACATGGTAAAAAATATCTGGGATGATTTGAGGCTTCAGTCAGTCTCTGCAGTTTCTAACTGTGCATATTTGTAATTAAGACTGATGGTCCAATTTTCTGGTTTTTTTTAATAACAGGAATGATCAACATCCTACATGGATTGGGCTTACGATTTTTAGCTCTGGGTCATCACACTCCCTTCATGGTAAGATTATGTGTGTATATATTTTTCTTTAGCTAAATAAGATTTTGGCATCTGCTAATTATCTGTATTTGAATGTGAAAAATATCATGATGGTTGTGTGCCTTTGATTTCAGCACATTGGGATGGCACATAACTACAGGAATAGCAGTCAGGCTGTGCAGGCAGTACGGGATGCCGGGTATGAAATTTCACTGGGACTGATGCCAAAGTCGGTGGGGCCCTTAACATTTGTGTTTACGGGCACTGGTAATGTTTCTAAGGTAAGAATTGTCATCCAGATGAAATGCTATGTAATTGTTAATAGAAGTTCTTGGCATTTGATCTCTGTCAGGTTAAATGGGTTGATGGGTTCATTTTGTTTGCTTGGACTTCACGTTTTCATTTGCTAGTAACAATTTTTAAGTACTGTAACCTAAAATGTTCAATATGAGATCATGCCTAAATAGGCTGACATGCTAACTTCTTATCAATGAACATGGGTTAAATCTTACTGCTACTCTCTCTTTTCCAACCCATATGATTCCTATCCCCTGCCTCTCCTCACTGTTGACTCTATGCTCACAAGGTCAATGAATCACTCCATTAAAATGTGGGGGAAAGAATTATTTTTTCCAACACCTGCTGAGTTTTTATGTCTGGATGTTCTTGACTTGGCTTACGAATGCTTGAGTTCAGGGCTATTTTCTGTGACATAGGGAAGAGACTTACCCCTGGTTTTGGCAACAAAATAAGATAACAAGGCTCCAGCTGTAAAGTGAAATCACTGACTGCATAAATGTGTTCTTTCTAGCCAAAAGGGTGGTGTGTCTGAAAATCTTTTGGCTGTAATCACAGCTCATTGGGGAAGTCACCTTGTAGTTCCTGGCCTTTAGAACAGCCTTCTTGATGAGGAGTGGCTTCAGGGATCTTTCCTAAAGAGAAACTGCTCCTCAGAGTGGCAGCAAAACCCCCTTGTGCCTGAGTTGAGACCTCCCAGCTCAGCCATTAGAAATAAGAATCAGGCACTGGATGGTGATTTAGGCATTCTGCAGTAGTGGGAAACGATATAAATTCCTTTCACATAATGTCCAGGCAGCTTACTTTTGGGTAAGCAGGGGTGTGTATGAAACAATGTGTACATCTCTGGAGGTGTTCTCTGGCAGGGCTGTCCAATTGTCTGTGGCATTTTATATTTGTTTTCAAACACCAAGTGAGCAGGGTTATATTACATTTATGGTCTATTTGTTCTAAATCCAACTTCATGATTTCAGGGTGCTCAAGAAATGTTCAGTGCTCTCCCATGTGAGTTTGTGGAACCACATGAGTTAAAGGAAGTTTCCAGATCTGGAGGTATGCAGTGACAATAGTGATTAAAAACACTGAAACCCTTTTTGTCTAAGTATAAGAGCCATTTTTTTTCCTTTTAACTTCAGACCTCAGGAAAGTCTATGGAACAGTGTTAAGTCGTCACCACCATCTTGTACGGAAACGTGATGGACAGTATGATCCAGCAGACTATGACAAACACCCAGAGAATTACATTTCTCGCTTTCACATTGATGTGAGCATCTCTTCTGTTCTTTTATGAAAGGTGTTCCAGAGTGTTTGTACTTGGTACACTCTTGCATGTTCATAATTTGAGAGAACATTAACTTAAAATGCTAGACCAGCTTTCAGCTTCTTAAAGTACCAGGTGAAAACATCAGGCACCTGTGACTTTCTTTGCAGGTTGCACCCTACACAACTTGTTTAATTAATGGCATATACTGGGAACAAAATACTCCTCGCTTGCTGAGTCGGCAGGACACACAGAAGCTGCTGGTGCCAGTTAAATCTGCTGCTGGTGCAATGGATGGGTGTCCTGAACTACCACACAGGTAAGACACTCATTTCACTTGTAACGCTTCTGCAGCACAGTGATTAACTTGTAATGTTAGGCAGTTACACCACAGTATCTAGTAAATGATTCTGTTTATTTTACGTGGTTCCTCTTGCATGTTTTACAGTGCCCCATTGATTTTGCTTTTGTTCTTTTGTGCTTTGCAGTCTTGTTTTCACAGTTTGGAGTTTTTTGAAACATCAGAGTAGAAATGATTAACAGTTATCAGTTGTTTTCCTGCCACTGATCTTCATACAGAATCCAGTACAAACAAAAGTGTGATGTCTGGGAATGTACCTGCTGCATCAGTGTTGGTAGAAGTTTCTATGCCTGAGCAGAGTTTTAGGGAAAGTTCTTCTTACCCCGTCATTTGGCTGGTACAAATTCAGTAACTGTTCCTTAGCACCTCTTATTTCTGCAGCAGGTAGTGGAAATGCTTCACAACCCTGAATAGTTTTAAGGCTAGAATGTGGGGTGTAAATCAAGGGTTAGTCTCCTTTCAGTGAGGGTGGGAGCCACCCTTTCTTCATTGGCCCTGTCATAGATTTCGGGAAGACATGAAAATGTATCCTGGTGAGGAATCAGGCCTTTGTATCTTCTCTGCCAGATCTTGACAACTTTCTTTTTGTCACATAACTGAGTTGAAGAGTTAACCTTCAGTGGAGCCAGAGGTTATGCATTAGGCTAATGAATGCTCCACCTGCACCTCCTATCTGTGTACTGGTAGGAGGAAGCCACTTCTTTAGGCTTCCCTTTAGGATGGGAAGTTGGTTTCATGCAGGACTGCACAGGCACAGCTTAAGGTAGAATTGGTAGATGGAAAATGAATGGGAGGTATTGGCAGCAAATGGCTTAGAGAGAAGAGATCATGGGTGAATGGATTCTGCCAGTCTTTGCATGAAATTGGATGCTGTTGATGTGAATGCAAACCTGACGACTACAATAGGGCCAAATTTCCATTATATTTATGGATACTATTGTTCGTGTTTTGTTGATTTTTAAATTGGTTGAGCTGAAGAAGGCTACAAGTCATGTAGATCTCACATTTCTTTTATTTCCTGCTCGCTTGTGATGTTTTATACCTGTGTTTCTTAGTAAAATGTATAATGCTCTATTCCACTTTTTATCTTAATTGCTTTAGACTTCTGGCCATATGTGACATTTCAGCAGATACTGGAGGATCTATAGAATTTATGACTGAGTGTACAACAATTGACAACCCATTTTGTATGTATGATGCTGACCAGCATATTACTCATGACAGGTGGGAGAGCCCTTACTTTTTATTGTTTTTCCATTGTAACTTGTAGAGTGAAACATTATATTGAAAAAAGGATGCATTTATACCACTTCTTAGTACCTTTCAGGTACTAAGAAGTAGTTTAGAAGAGCTGTTTTCTCTCTTTCAGTGTTGAAGGCTCAGGCATCCTGATGTGTTCCATTGACAATCTGCCAGCTCAGCTTCCTATAGAAGCAACAGAGTACTTTGGGGATATGCTTTTCCCTTATATTGAAGAGATGGTAAGATCTTACGTGTCTGACAAGAAGGTAAAAGGCTCAGAATTTGGTCTGCTTGTTCGTTGCTTTTCTGGTCTCCTGTATACATTCAAAAGGAATCTGCTGTAGAACATAACTGACTTTGTACTTCAAAAAAAAAAAAAAAATCTTTTGAAGTCTTAAGGCAATCCTTTGAAAAGGAAACGTGAATGAGACATGAGGGACCTGGATGTCTTAGGGGTTTGTCAAGAACACTTTCTTTAGGCAGAAAACAGGCTCTGGCAGGTCATTCCTTGCTTCTGGACCCTGAACTAGCTGTAAACATCTGATTTTCTTCAGCATTCAACAATCCCTCAAAGTCAGACGGCTGTTTGAATTTCTGTATTTTCCAAAAGTCAAGTGATGCTGATTGCAGCCAGAAGTATTTCAAATGTACAAGATATTGGTATTGTTGCATGCATTTATATGTTGCTTAAAATCTTAGTGTTTTACTTTGAGAAATATTTGGTAATAAAATGACCTTATTTGAAATAACTTATCTCCATAGCTGTTATCAGAAGGCTCAGAACCTCTTGAAAAACAGAATTACTCACCTGTTGTTCGAGATGTAAGTTTTGTAATTTGTCACTCTTCTTGTCTCCCCTACTTTGAAACATGCAGACAAATAAAGCCCTCAAAATCTGTTTCATGTTTTTCCAGGCAGTGATTGCATCCAATGGCTCACTGACACCTAAGTATCAATATATCCAGAAACTGAGAGAGAGCAGGTAATGTGGGATCCTAAAGTTTATTTGATTCAGGATTTAAAAAGCCATTCTGTCTGCATTCTCTCTCCCCTTTTACATTCATTTATTCTTGTGTCTTGGTGGAATGCATCTATATTGCACTGTGTCTAAATGTCTTCTAGGTTGATGATCTCCTTATTTCTTCATGCACATTGCATAAATCATTAACACTTGTTGTTAGTAACCTATATTGAAGTCGAGAAAGTGGTCATTTTTTCTCTTTCTTGCATTATGAAAACTGAGGCAGAAAACAGCCATATGCCAGTATTAGTCTGTTACTCCTTGCCCTTTTGAAATGGATGTGACATCCAGTCATTTGAAAGGAATGGCTGAAAGCAAAAGGCTCTCGAATATTCCTTGAATCTAGTTACTTGTATGGCTCAAGTGCTGTGCTGTGTAGCATTGTTCTGTGACTGGATGTACTGAGGAGACTCTGAGACTCTCAGACTTTTTGTTGTGTTCATGCACCTACAGCTTCAGCCACCACTTCATCCACACCCTCTTACAGCAGTTATGTGCCAGTGGTAGCCTAGACTGAATTAAGCAAATAAAAGTATAAATGACCTGCACAAGCCTTCCATTCCCCTTGCTCCCTTAACAATTAACAAATATCTATAGTTTACATATGAAAAATGTTAATTTCACAAGTGGATTCATGTTCATGGTCAGTGACAGCTACACTGTACATATTATAAAAAATTAAATTGGTCTGACCATAAGCACTGCATGCACTATCCACTAAATGCATAGTGTGTTGACTTCTGCACCTCAGTTTTCTTTGGGAACTTAGGGACTTCTGTTATGAACTTGTGCATGATGAGCTGTAGTTCATCCTCACATTGCTTAGTGTGAATTTTTCACACTAGGTAATGTGCTCTTTGCTCCTCAGAAGCTTCAGCTCATAGTGATTTTTGTTCTGTGCTGCTCTTTGACAGACCCCCTCAAGAGGCTGTCTCAATAACAAATTTTCTTATTCCTCACACAGTGCAATGTTCTGAGATTTTTTAATCTTCCTTCATAATCACTTCCATGGTCTTGTGTGAACTACCATGAGAATCTGGAGATTTCATTTCCAAGGGTGTTTTATTAGGGTAGATTTTTGATATTTCATGCAGATCTGTGTGCTGCATGTGATGTTCATTTGTTCATTGGTGTTGTTCACTTAGCTGTCAGAAAAGCAGGACCTGATAACAGTACCCTCCTTTATTTTGCAAATTTCAGAGGTGATGCAGATGAAAGAAGGGTTTTACTGCTTAGGTTGTGATGGTTTAGATGTAGATACGCTCTTGTTCAGACCCTGAATTATGTGGCTTGATTCCACTCTAGAAAATTATTATACTATGTCCAGTTCAGTTTTTGAGAGTTCTATTTAGACTAATTGCTAAGAATCCTTCAAGTCTGGGAACACTTCTGACACAGGACAGCCAGACTGTATGAACTGAACTGTCTTGGGTGCCATTAAATTTACCAAACAAACTCATCTATGTCTTTGCACCCTTACTTTCTTCTTAACTGCTACTGGTTTCTCACCCTCAGCTGCAAAGGCACATCATATAAAAAATGTAGATATTGTTTGTAACTGAATTATTTAAACTAATTTATAGTGAATAGGCATAATCTGGAGCTGTGTAGTTTCTGTTCTCATCCTTGATGGGTCATTTGGCAGCTCATGTTTTTGCCTGTCCTAAAATAAACCTGTTGTGTTTGATTCAAATGTGACTTCTATCTAGACACCAGGAAAGTTTTTAGTAAATATGACAAGTTGGATTGCAAAATCCAGCTTGCTTTCTTAAAAGAATTTCTCCTTCATCAACGCTCTAAGCTACCTTCCACTTCTATTCCCTAAAGCATGGAGAGGAATTATTCTCTTCCTCTGCCCATAAGAGTACAGTTGTGGAAGATGTTCTGATAGAAGGGGGAGGAAAGGCCTTGGGTTTGCAATATAAAAGGATATGATTGGCTTAGGGGACTTTCTGTGATTGTATTTAACTTTTTTTTTTATCAAATCTGTAAAACTTCTATGAAGTCAAAATTTACAATAATCTATAGTATTAATTTAGATTAGAGAGTTGATATATTGGTGCATTTATCAATTCAGATTTAATAATCTGAAAATAATGACTTTTAAAAAAGGCTCTGAAAAAGGAGGAAAGGAGGATGGAACATCTGAAATTTTGGAGGGCAATTCAAGCTTTACAGTACTGATACAGTAGGCTGGAATGTGCTTCAGACATGATATAGATGTATTTGGTATTGATTTAACTTTCTTCACTCAGAGTAGTCTTCCAGTGGTATTGTTTGAGACCTTGTGCCCCTGGATGTACTCAGATACTTCCTGCCATGCTTTAGGTTGGGCAATAGTGCTTTCTTTGTCTTGCTATTAGGTGTTGCTCTGGCAGGCTTCTACACCATCTATCATTGTTATGGCTATTTTTGAGATGAAAAAAACACAACCAAAATATTGACTTTTGGCTGCTATGAGAAGTCTCAAAACATCTGAACCGAATATTATTTAGTAGACATGTGCTGATCCTCTTTGAAGGTCAGCAGGTTGCAGCAGAGTGGACATCATCTTGTCAGCTAGAGGTCAGGATTCTTTATGAGACATCATCTGCAATGCTGGTATAAACTTCTAGTGGACAAAGAGGAAACTGAGGATCTTGCTTATGAGGAGTCTCATGAGACTGTATCTTTGAAAGTCCTATCAAGGTATGGGATAAGAAAAGCCAAACCTCAATCTCCGTAATTAGATTAAACAGTAGGGCAGTGAACAGCTTTCTTCAAAAGTAAGAAGTGCTTTAAGAAATTTTTTTTGATAAATAACTTTCATCTATGTAGTCATGCGTAAGTTTCACAATCCTGATTTTACAACTTAATGCAAATTTAAGCTAAAAGGAAAACTAATTATAAACAACCAAAATGTGTATTCCTGCTATGATATATGCATTTCTGAGAGCATATTTAAACAACTACTGAGTAGATTTTTCTGGTTGACACGAAGAAGTGCAAAATCCGATGTGAATACATTTGATATTGAAAGTCAACAGGAGGTCTACTTCAATTTATTTATGAGAGTAGTAGTAGTTAGGTTTAAACACTGATGGTTTTCAAATCTTAGTCCTTGTTTGCAATGATGATTTATTGGTTGGGCATTAACTTTTATTTGACTTTTATAGTCTATCATGTTCCTATGATGGACTAATATGAACCTAGTATAATTTACACAAAATATGCTTTCACCAGCATGATTTTGTGTCCTTTAACATTTACCTGTAATGTAAAGGCAGAGCCTGGAATCCCTTTCTGACTCAACATGACATTGGTGGCCCTCAAATTGTCAGGTTACAGTAAGCTGACCATTGGTAAAAATACAACTGTGGAAAATTTTGATTAACAGCTAGAAGAAATCAGAGAAGCAGTAGGAATATTGATGGATTCGACCATGTGTATGTTAGAAGAGAGAATCTAGAAGTTATGCAGCAGAAGAATGGAAGCAGTACTAGATAGTTCTGGATCAGATAACTTGGCTCTTGGTCTGAATAGAGCTTTTGGTTTATAGACTTACTAAAACATGCTTCTGTTAACCTTAGCAGCTTATAATTTCCTTCTGTGTAATTTTTAATTTTGCTTGTAACACCTTCTAGGGAACAGGCTCAGTCACTGAAGATGAGTAATGAGAAGAGGGTTTTATTACTTGGATCTGGCTATGTTTCTGGCCCTGTGCTTGAATATCTGACTAGAGATTCCAACATTGACATCACAGTTGGTATGTAAGAATTTGTTTTCATTTCAGTATTATGTCTTACTGAAGCATGTGGCAGAACCCTTCTCATAAATAATAAATGGATGTGGTTTTGAGAAGAGATGAAGAAAATCTTTGGTATTATGCACAGCAGAAAAGGATTTTGTAGCTTTGTGAGCATTTTGAATTTATATAATTGATTTGAAAACAACATAGCCATGTTAAAAGCTAACTGTTTGCATGTGTAACCTGTAGGGAAATTATAAGTATTTTTCCTTCTAACCTGCTTTGGACTCGGGATTGATTTTGTAGATGGTCAGTCACTTTGTTGATGTTTGGTTGTGTTCTCAACCTCACACAACAAGAACATGAAAATGTTTTTATAGACATCTGTATGAGTGAAGTGTCTGCTTTTCTTATATGAGTGTCATGGTGGTAAAACTTCAGATCCTGACTTCCTCATGAGCACCAATGCCTACTTGTTTATTCCTCTGTTTTGGTCTTATCTGTAGTATATTTTAGGCTGAACATCTAAGAATTCTTTTCTGTACCCTTAATGATGACTTTACCCTGATTCTGGGACTTCAGATTTAAAACTCAGGCTCTGTTGCCTTATTGACTGAAAGATACTTTGCTGGGAAGTGGTTTCCTTTAAAATTTACAGTTTTGGTGCTGTTGATTATTGTTGTTATTGCTTTGATTTTTTTTTCTTCATGCTATTTTCATATTGGCTGATTTTGTTACCTTTCATGTTGATAACCACAGTACTTTTAACCCCTGGGAAAAGATTTGCTAGGAAGAAGAGGGGGAATCTAGGAAAGGTGCACCCTTGTTACGAGCACTGCCTGAGGTAGTGGAGAGGGAAGGATTACAGCAATGTCCAGTGCCCATCCCCTTGTCATTACAGAGGCTGCATCCATTCCCTGCAGTGCAGTAGCAGGAAGGGAAACCAGGTGAACTGGAAGATCTGTTTTGCCAGGCACTGAACAAACATAGTCTCTTATCTGGGCAGCTTAAAAACACTCAGTTTCTACAGCACACACACACAAATAGCACAGAAGGAAGGAGACACAAAGATATAACTTGTTTAATATTTGACAGCAGGCAAGTAGGTGCAGGAAACACAAAATGCACATCACAATGCCATGTTTGATTTCCTACTGTTAGGATACACCACTTTCAATTCAGATGATGAAAACTTTAATTGGAAAAACTTCATGTAATCAACTTTTTTCAGTTGGAATTTGTGGATGATTTTGCCTATCTCCTTTCCCTCAGCACAATTTGATTTATAGGGTACAGAGAATCACCTTCTGGTAATGTTTATTTCCCACTGACTGTGGAAAGGCCTTAAGGAAGTAAGGCCCTAACTTTGAGGCACAGATGCTTTTAATTCTCCCTAAGCTTGTGCCCTGCCTGCTGCTTTCTTTGACCGTTCCTTTTTCCTGGCTGTGTTCTCTGGTTTGTGCTGGCAGCATGGTGAGCTGGGAAAGGAAATTAGTCAGATGTAGCAAATATTGGTTGTGTTACTGTGGTTCTCTTTTTCAGTTCTGCTTTCCTTATAATGGTAAGTGCTAAAGCCTTTTAATTCCCTAGATTCCTGGGCTCCACATGCTGTCTTCTTTGGCCACTCCTTTTTTGTTCTCTCTGGCTTATGTTGGCAGCATAGTGAGCTGGGATGGGAAACCAGTCAAAGATAGCAGTTACTGGTGGTGTTATTGTGGATCTCTCTCAGTTCTGCTTTCTTTATAATGTTAGTGAAGTGAAATCAGGCAGAGACTGGGTTTATCCCAGTTATAATATTGTACTTGGGACTGGGAGAACTAAGCCATACGTAAATATTAAAAGTAGTCAATTTGAACCTTTTACTCACACTTGACCTAAGCTAAAGCTTAATGTTTCTATATTTGTCATATTAAAAATGGTGATTGATGTGAATTGGTTTTTGCTTTAAGCTATTAAGCTGTTCTTGACTGTAAATAGGAATTCTTTTAAAGTGTATTGAAAGAGAGTTTCAAAATATTTCTTTTAAAACATGTGGAATGAGGGATCAAGTAAGTTTTTCTGAACATGTTTGCTTACTAAATGCCTCATTTTTCTTCAGTTGTTAGTGAAGGAAATGCATCTGTGTCTCTTTGGGAAATATGGCACTATTATACATGGATGTGCTTTGGACTTAGCTTCATCTATAGATAATGGTTTATTGTTTTACTTTTACAACAGTATCTGTCATGAAGGAGCAACTTGAACAGCTGACAAAGAAGTACAGAAATGTTACTTCAGTTCATATGGATGTCCTTAAGCATGAGGAAAAGCTGTCCTCTTTGGTGAACAAACACGACCTTGTGATCAGGTCAGACTTCTGTGTAAAACATGATAGACTCGACCTTAAGTCTGCTTTTTTCTCCTAGTTGATTGATCTAAATCAACACATAAACTTTTTTTTTAATGGCCAATATGTTGGGTCATATTTGTGTAAGTAAGTAGTAACTGACTGCTGCCTTCTCATGTAGTGAGGCATCAGAATTTTAAAAGGGATTTTGACTTCTTCAGGAAGTGTTCACCAGTTAGGTGGACTCCCTTTGTTAATGTGGAAGGCCAGTTGCATCCACAAGCATATGTGTCCATGGAATTAAATCTCCTTGTTCACAAAAGGAGGCAAAATTCTGACATCTTGGTAATTCCTTCTGAATATCCCATTAAGAAGGAACTCATTCCAGATATTGATCCAGGAAGGAACTCCATAGTCCTTGCCATTTTGTTCCTTTTGCCACGGGTGTCATGCATGTTTCTTCCATTCCATGTGGAGTGTGCTTTTCACAAAGTAGTTCACCAAGATCTTTACAATGCAAGCTTTCTCAAGGACGGTTTTGCAGTTTTGCATCTTCTAAAACTCCAGCATGCTTGTAGAAGATGTCTTTGGAAAAAGGTCAGTGGTTTGTGGTTTACAGAGAAGTGTGACAAAAGATGCTGTCTCAAGAATGACTCCCCTGTTTTTCCGTGCCCTCTTCTGAGTGCATACAACAATGCTGTCCTGATAGGGTAGTGTTTGACTTTCATAGGTATGGAACTGCTCAGGGCAAGGCAGGTATGACTGTTTTTTTGAGCTATTACTTGAGCTCTTTTGTAGGCATTCAAAAAACATTTGAGTGTCTTTCCAGTGACAGGATAAGTAACTGGTTGAATTTTGATGTTACATGATTGTCCTTCGTTTGTAGTTTGCTGCCTTATTCAGCACATCCTTTTGTTGCTAAGAAATGTATTGACAACAAAGTGAACTTGGTAACAGCCAGCTACTTAACACCAGCCATGAAAGAACTTCAGGAGAGGTAGGTGTGAAAATAGCATCTCCCTCGTGTTGCTTCCTTCTTTAGTGCATTATCTGAATATTTTGCAGTCTCTTACACCTGCAACACTTAACTGTGAGTTACTGCTTTCTGAATTCTTTCTGCTTCTTTTTCTGTGACAGAGGACCAAGTAACTTTTCCAAAGGTTCATGTTGCAAAGTGGAGCAATGAGTGCATACCCCAACCTGCTTAGACTAATGCTCTAAATAATGGAATGTATTTTTTTTCTGCCTGCATCATCCTATTGCATGTTAATGTGCCTTTTTTTTGCTTCCCTCAGACCTGTTGTTTGAGCTGGGCTGATATTCAAGCTGAGTAGCTGCGTTGTCATATTCTATCAGCAAGCTTGTTTGTCATTCTTTGCCTTCCCCCAATAAAAACTCTTTCTTGGTTTATTATATCTACAGTAATCTCCTCCCTCATGATCTTTTTTGGATATTCCCACTGTTTAATTTTCAAACTGGTGACGACTCTAACTACTCTAATGTTTCTGTTGTCCTACTTACTATATGCTTGGAAGTTGTTTTGAGCATGGAGCTTCATCTAGGTGGTCCTCTGAGTCACAGTAATGGAAAATCTGAAGTGCATTCAAGGGAGGAATTGTACATGCTGTGTCTTTATAAAAGATAAAACCAGAAAAAGCTAGACTGGTAGAGGATCAGTGTTGCAGAAAGGGAGGGATATTTAGGGGCCTCTCCTATCATTTTTATTGAGAATGTAGCATTAAAAATTAAAAGGGCACGTCTCACTTGTCAAAAGACAAACTGATTTTGGAAACAAAATACATCCTCAGTTTGTGGTGATAAGTGAACACCTCTGGGACTGTAGGCAACTATTAGGAAAAAAAAAAGCCAAATACTTGTAATTTTGGAAAACAGGTCTTTTGATGTCTCTTCCTTGTAGGGGCTCTTTAGGACAGTTAGGACTAGCTTTGTGGTACCCTCTGCATTGTTACCTTCCTGCATTATAGCACTGTACAGGAGACTGTGGGATATGGAGTAGCTGCTAGAAATTTCTATTTCCATCAGCACCTGGGTGCAGAGAAGTAAGAGCAACAAAGGTTAGAAGACTCTTAGATGTCACTTGTCACTTTTCAGAGTTTAATATCGACTTCTGTTTCTTTGTTCCCACAAGCTGCAGGCAGAGACAGAATGTACAGTGCTGGGGAAGGTTCACTGGGCAGATTGGACAGATTATTTATGGAATAAAAGGCCAGTAATAGTGAATATTCTGATGGCTCTGTATTTCTGTTATTTTTAGTGTAGAAGCTGCTGGTATTACAGTGATCAGTGAAATGGGCTTGGATCCTGGTCTTGATCACATGTTGGCCATGGAATGTATTGACAAGGCGAAGGAAGTTGGTGCTACGGTAAGGTTAGCAGGTGGTGTGTAGTTCTGTAAGATCAATTAGTAAAGTTGTTCTTTTAACACCATGTAGGTTTTGAGCATGTTGCTGATGTGTAACAGACTCTGGACATTTCGTTTTTTCTGATGGTTTGAATTTCATAGCTACTACATTCACTTGGTGAGACCATCAACTAAGGTGGCCTTGCCCCACTGTATCTTTTGGTTTCCTCTCCTTTACAGGCAGTGCCCACAGTTTTCCCCTCCCAAGTGTAGATCCTTCTGATCTGGCCCATTTGGGCGATAACAGAAATTTTAAGAACTGATGGGGGTTCTGCAGGGTAGATCTCTGTGCATCCTGATCTGTCTTCACTGTTTCTTTGCTGTGGATAAATCTGACAGGTTATATCGTACACGTCTTTCTGTGGTGGCCTACCAGCTCCAGAGCACTCTGACAATCCTCTGAGATACAAGTTCAGCTGGAGTCCACTGGGAGTGTTGCTGAATACAGTTCAGTCTGCTACGTATTTAAAAGATGGAGAGGTGAAGTAATGGGAAAATTTCATTTAAAACCAGACAAAATGTGTGGTATTTGGCTAAGGAAGGAATCGGGACTTGTAAGATGCTGTGTTTACTTTCAAGCCAATGGCCGTCAGTTGCCTAAGCCAGTTGCATAAATCACTTAGTCCTGTGTTTGGAGCATGATGATACCTAGCTGCTGCCAGCTTAATTCTTACTTATTATCAGTGGAAATCAGTGGAAACTGATTGCCAGGAAGTATTTTGTTTAAAAGACTAAAGCACTGGATTTGAGTTGATTTTTCTGGGTTCAACTTCCATTCCTGTTGGTGTTGCTTTTGCTACTTAATTGGCCTGTCTTTAGCCCTGTGAAACAAAGGTGAGAGTGCTTTTCTACCTAGTTCTGTTCATAAATCAAACAGCTTCATTTTGTACTTGCACAATGCACAGTAGAACTCTTGTTTTGTTTTTCTTTTGGTGCAGTTTGTAATACCAATAACCCGCTGAGTGGGTTTTGTGAAATGCTTTTTGGTCTATTTTTTAGAAGCTCTGTTTTGCTTTTTGTGCAGGAGTCCTTAAACTTAACCTCACAAATGTCACTGCTTCTGTTTTATGTAAACATTGTAATTGATTTTTGCAAAGCTATTGCAAGCCATTATCACATTTCTGCTTTCCAGCACTATTTCCACTGTCACTCGCTCAGAATAGTTACCACAATTGTCAAGGAGACTGCCTTGTATAACCACTGTAAAGTTTAGTTAATTACCTAAAACTCTGCAAAACTTAGAAATGTACTTTTGAAATGCACTAATTTATGTCTTATGACATTCTGGTGCTCTACTGTTCTTATGGAAGTAAGAAAGGAAAAACTCAGGAGAGAATTGTATGTTGGATCATTATTTAAAAAGCAATGAAGTTTGAGTTTCAGATGAAAAGAGTTCTTGGACAATGTTAAAATATTTCTAATTTAATTCTGATCTGATTCATCCATTGCTAAGAAAAATTAGATCGTGCATATGAATGAGTCATTATGAGAGCACTAGATGAGCTTGTCAGTAAATTCTGCAATTTTTCTTCCTTGCCCCTAAATACTTATCTTTGAGCATTGTGTAGGATCCTTTCACACACCTGTCTTGCCTGGCAAACACAAGTTCTTTCAGCATTGCTGCAGGCTTCACTGCTTTAGTGTTTCTTCTGTAAGTAAACCTTGTTCCTTTGCTCAGAAATCAGAAAATGAGTTTATATTGATGCTGCATGGCAGATCTGGGCTTTAGCTGCTTGAAGGAAGCAGGGGTCAAGGCTGTGGTTGGGAATGGTAAGAGAATTAGTCACGCAGTTTTTTTGTTTTCCTTGGTGTTTTGTAGCTTCAAGTAAAGATACATATGAGCAGTAATTTTATATCCATGCGATTTCACTTGATTTATTTTAATCTTTAAAAAACACAGGAACAAACATCCATCATTCTGTTTATATCTGCCTTCTCTCCCATATAAAAAACACGAAAGAAAACCTAAACAAGATAACAAATTATTCGATCAAAAAGCAGGGAGCTCATGGGTACAATCTCCCATCACACTGGTACAGTTAGAGACATGCTCCAAAGGGACATTAATGTAAGTGAAATGGGAGCCTGCCATTTTAATATAATGTAATGTGTGTGAGAAGAACATGGCTTGTTTTACACTTTGATTAGTAATGGCTGACACATTGCATGCTCTTCATGCACCAGATATGACTAAGTGGCTTGGGCAACTGCTTTATTTAGATTGGGCCTTTGCACTTGGAACACCAAACATGTTTTTCCTGTTTTTGAGCATACTTTGTCTATTCTGTTCTAAAATAAGTTGAATACGACTGCACCAAAATAATATTTGCTGTTCTTTCACAAACTTTAGATTATCAATATTCCACCTGGAGGAGCTTTACTGGATTCTGTTGCTCCAATGGATTTTTTCCCAGGATTAAACCTTGAGGGTTTTCCTAACAGAGACAGTACAAAATATGCTGAGCCATATGGTATTCAGACAGCTCGCACTTTACTGAGAGGCACCTTAAGATACAAAGTAAGTTGTTGGTGTTATTATTAGTAATTACTGTTTTCCTCAAAAGGTGAATGTTGTAATTTCAAGAAAACTGTATTTAAAGCTCGGGCTTTTATAGGCCTGCACTTGCTATTTTATTTTATTCCCCATTATCCCAGCTGAGAGACAACTGAAAGCAGTTATCTATTTCTTTTTAATGTAGCTTTTCCTGCTGTATTTAACAGGTATTTGTTGCAAAATGGAAAAATAGTTTTATTTGCTTTAGACAGTTGGTCAGTTGTTTTGTATAGTCTGTTTTATTCTGACTCTGTATCTGGTTACCAATCAATAGAAGATTTAAAAAAAATAAAATAATTCTATTTTCTTATATTCCCATTAAAAACATAATGTAAAAAATTATAGAAAATTGTGATTTTCTATCAATCTGAGAAAGTTTTTCATTAAGTACCTTGAAGTCTTTTCCTTTCATTTGTTAAATGTCCAAAGCAGAATCAAAACAAAATATTTTTTCTTTCAGATTTTCTTTTTCTAAATTTTCTCAATCAGTATAGATTAAGAAGGAATAAATCTAAAACCATATTGAAGGTTTGACAAAGTTTTTATGGATGTTGTATTATGTCTGTTAAGGTTTGTGCAAGGGTTTAAGTTATTGTTGTTTGTCCATAGCCTGAGGAAGGTGTATGTCCTTTTTGTCTTAATTCCTCTGTTGCAATACAACAGGATTTTTTGAGGGAGGGAGGCTTGCTTAGATAAAGGCATGGAAGAAGATGGAAGGCCAGTATGGGGGGAAAAGGGTTATAAATTGTAATAGCTCTCTTTTGGTCAGTCTAGATACAATTTCTTTATCAGAAGGTAAAAATATGTGGGAGGCATCTATCACATCATGAAATTCTAATATGACAGTATCTGTTCTTCCATTTGGTGCCTGGTAAAACTTTCTTCTTTGTATGTGCTAGCACAAGGAACTGCACAAACGCCAGGGTGACATGCCAAGTGGCTGTCAGTGTGCTACAAGAATGCTGGTTCTGTGGTTAGTGCTGCTTTCTCAGCCCCACAGCAGGGCCAGCACTCTGGGGAAGGGTTTGCCACAGCTCCCTGCAGGGCACTGACAGGCCAGCACAGAGGGCTCAGCAGCACAGAAGTTAGTGTTGGCCCTTTGCACATGCTGCTCTGTGCTGTAGAGCACAAACCAACCTGTTCACTGAGAAGACAATAATCTCCTAAAAAAGTGCCTTTAGATAGCTAATGGAGTCAGTTTTTAGAAAGGAGTGTCACACAGAAGGATCTCACTGCAAGGCCACCTGAGCTGATAATCTCGTGCTTCTGGAAATGACTCCTAATTTAATTAGTCTTCTTTCAGGGTGCTTTATTTCTTCCATTCTGCTTTTTTAGTGTTTCTAGTCACTTACATGTAAGTGCTCTCAGGTATCCAGCAGCTGTGTGGGAATGTTAATGGGATACAAACAAAAGTAAGCCGAAATCAGCTGAGACTTTCATTGTGCAGCCTGATGTAACCTTTGCAGTTCCTTTTAAACCATTCTACTGCTTTGTCTGTCTGATATTCCTGAAGATGAGAAATAAGCACACAGAATTCTTATCTTTATCAAGCAGCCCTTGTGATGTCCACAGAATCCCAGGGGTATGAAACTGGGTGAGCAGAGTTCTGTGTTGTGCTCTGTATGTTCAGTAGTTCAGTAATAATAGTTCAGTAGTTTGTTTTTGGGCCAGCTGATATAACCCCATAGAAATGGGCTGGGATTTCAACCAGTGCTGGCCAGCTGAGCCCTTTGATCTCAGCAATGGTACTTGTCATGGAAGTATTGATGACAGAATACTGTCATCAATACATTTAAAAGATACTGAAAAGTGGGGAAGGGGTGGAGAGGGTCTAGGAAGGACACTGCTCTGTGGCAGTAACATCACTGGCATCAGGTTATTGTAGCTGATTTCCCAAAATAATACTTAACTTCCACAGTTATTTCTATCGCTACTCTGAAACCAAGGAGAAATACCTCAGTTTAAAGTTATTAGTATATTTAATGGTGTTATTCTTCTATTTCAGGGATACTCCAGAACTATGGGGGGCTTTGTAAAACTAGGATTAATTAACCCAGATCCTAATCCTTTGCTAAACTCAACTACACCACCTCTAACCTGGGTGAGTTATTCTGCTTACTCTGCCTCCTTTCCTCTGTTTTATTGATGCTTTTCTTAGTGCTAGACTTGGGTGTACTTAGCAATGAGAATCTTGTATTGCATTCTGCTCTTTGATGTTTTTTTTCCTGGAAATTAGGAAGACTTTCTTCAGAAGGAATGGAACAAGGGGCTGGAACAGGTTCCCTGACAGATTCTGTAGTGTCTGACATTGGAGGCTTTCAGGCCTCTCAGCTAGACAATGGCATGGCCATATTTTTATGAATGTTTTTATGAATGAATGTAATGTCTTAACGGTTTTTGTGAGTCACAGTCTAGTCCTCAGTTCTCTGAGTCTGCAGTGTCCATATTTCTCACTGGCTCATGATCTTCAGTGTAAAAATATTTTTTAGGGCATCAAGAAGTAAAAGATTGTGCATGAAGGGGTATATTAATTTCTTTTACTATTGAAATTCCATACAAGCATTTTTTTTGTCTTCTGTTATGCTGCTTTTCTGTCTTCATTTTCGGTGCCTTTCTTCATCTTTATCTCAGCCAAGACGTGACTCTGATGTGCTGCTGTTACATTTGACAACCAACACAACCAACAACAATTTTCGTTGTCTCTGTGGACAAACAGAGTATTTCATATTTCAGTGTGGGGTGAAGAGAGCTGAACAATATGTCTTGAGTGTTCTCAGAACCAAGAAGGCAGAAGGTGAAGAGGTCACAGTCTTGCTTGTCTCTGACTAATGTTGGGAAGATGAGCACACTCCAGGAGTTTTTAGTGGTCATATGGGAATTACTTTTTTTTTAAAAGATTATTTTTGTCTCCTTTCAGTTTCAGGGTTGATATTTTCAAGTTTTCTTTGTGAAAATGGCTGGAATTTCCAGTTCTTCTAGCCTCAATGAATAAGTATACAGTGTTATGTAATATGTAAAAATAACCACAAACTCATTATTCTCACTGCAAACATTTTTTAATGATGTTTTGACATCTTGGTACCTTCCCTTCATCTACTCTGCCAGGGAAGTAGAAGAGATGGGCTAACCTGAGCTTGTAGACTCTGCAGTTCTTGCTTATTTCATATCTTGCTCATAGTTCTTTTTATTACTCACCTTGCTGTCAATAATCAGCATCTAGGTGGCACAAAATGGCCTTAGGATATGCACAAGTATCATGAGAGGTCTCTTTGGTAATAGTCACAGGATTAAAATTCTCAAACTTTCTCACTCTCTCAGTACACACATAAGCTGTCTTCTCAGAAGTTATGGATTTTAACTGGTCTTAGTGGAGTAGTTGGTTCTCAAAACCCTTGATTGAGATGGAGTGGGAGCAGATGTCAGGCCTTCATGAAGCTTTTTTGTTTTCAAACAGAAAGAGCTCATGTGCAAACTGGTTGGAATTAAGTCACCTGCTGAGCACCATGTTCTTAAAGAAGCTGTATTTAGCAAACTGGAGAAGGACAAAAGTCAGCTGGAAGCAGTGGAATGGTAAAATGTTCCAATGATTTTGAAAGTTTAAAAATAAGAAAAGAAATGCTTGCAATTCTAGCCATTTTGGTTCATGCTGAGACTGTTAAAGTGGTATGACAAACAACTGGAAATTAAAAAACTGAGATGAAACTGTTGATAGGCAATGGTGTAAGACTTCCTCATTTCTTCTGCCAGGTTAGGTTTGTTGGGAGATGAACTGGTTCCAGCAGCAGATTCCATTGTAGGGGCTCTTGCAAAGCACATGGAGATGAAGCTGCCCTTTGGTATGTGAGAAATTCTTTTTCATTGGTTTGAATGGAAGAACGCAATATGTTTTATAAGCCTTAATTGGATTCATTTGCTCACCTTCATTAATAAACCTTCATGATAGATTTTTACTGTATTGTGATGATCCCCACTTCCCCAGTTTATAGTTTTCTTTCCCTGTTACACTTTCAGTTTGATCTTAGTGTTCTGCCCTCCTTTAGCAGTCATTGCCTTCAGTCACTCCCTGATATACATGCTGTGTATGTGCAGTGCCTGGCTCTTCAGGAACCTCATCTTGATGGGACTGAAATACAAGGAATGAATACTTTGTGTGCTTTTCTCTTAGGCACTGGAGAGAGAGATATGATTGTTATGAGAAGTGAAATAGGTCTCAGGCATCCTTCTGGCCATTTGGAAGACAAATTTATTGATCTGGTTGTCTATGGGGATAACAAAGGATATTCTGCAATGGCTAAAACAGTAGGATACCCTGCAGCTATTGCTGCTAAAATGGTTCTGGATGGTAAGTGGCTGTTCCAACTTCACTAAGAGTATTTCAATCCTCTGTATCTTCCTGCCTGTAGAAAGTAAATACATAGTGTTTCTTAAGTATATTTATGTGTATTTTTAAAAAAATTTGTCATACTCTTCCTGTCTTCTTTACAGGAATTTTTAATCTGCATGTTTGGATGTTCAGATGTTCAGTGACAACTCTTAGTTTACTGCTTAATCCACAGATTTTTAATCATTTAATATTAGATGTTACACTAGTGTACAGAAAACCTTAAGCACGATGAATTACAATTGATTGTGCCCCAGGGCTGAATGACTCAGCAGTTCCCTGCACCTCCATTGGGCTGTGTCCAGCACAGCAACACCCACCTTGCCCGCAAAAACCCCTCTGTGCAGCTTCCAAAACCTTTTCAAATTAACCTGGTAGAGGACTAAGACAGTTTTTTTAATTCCTTTATTTCAGGTGAAATAACTGCCAAAGGCATGGTCATACCTTTGACAAAGAATGTTTACGGGCCAATTCTTGAACGTGTTCGGGCAGAAGGCATTCTGTACAGTACTCGCAGCATTATCAAACAGTAACTGAAAGCACTGGATTCAGTCAGGGTTTGGCTTTTTTTGGTTCCCCCACCTCCCCTTTGTAGAATCTCAGTTTGGACCAGCTAAGGGCAGCACCTCTCATTTCATATGTAAACATTGCCTTCCATAAAACCTGCCACCAGGCTTGATGTAGAAGCCGGAGATACTCACAGATTGTGATGTTTTCCTCTTAAAATTGTTAAGCTTTAATGTACATGTTTCAGCATCAATCAGATCTTTCCTTATGTCTTTTCTAAAACAGCTCTGAAGGGGCTTTTTGTTGTTGTTATTTGAGTTTATCTTCCAAGTCTATAGGGTTATTATTGCGACAAATTTAAGTTGAAAGAAAAATCTATTAGTGGATTATCTTGTGGTGGAAATGTCTGCGTAATGAACTCCACTGATAAAGTTTGATTGTTCGTATAGTAAAAGTAATTGTTCAAAAAAATGGAGATGAACATGATACTTAAATTTTAAGTCTGGTTGTCCCTTTCACTTTAGCAGTATTCATAAATGTTTTCACAGTAACAATATGCAAAAAATAGTTTGGAAATTCTGCACTACTAGCAAATAAGATCCTGTTAAATCTTGAAAATGTTCAATTCTTAAATATTTGAAACCTAGATCTTAATATTTCAATCACTTTATAATGAATGTAAATTAAAATTAATTGGAGGAGGGAGGAAATTTAAGGCAAGCTTCTCCCCATCCCCTTTCCTGTTACGGAGTGGAAGCTGGTTGCAATATATTGAAATGCCTGCTGTTATGTGTTGCCTTGTGCTGTGGAGAGAGCACATTAACATTTAGCTCTGCAGCTAGGAAGGCCAGTCTGAAATACAACACAGTTACTGTGCTTAGAAGACGCTTGAAATGACATGTTTACTCTTCCCACTTACACTGCGTGCCTCATCCAGGTTAAGTACTGTTACAAAGGGAATGCATTGTCTAGTATATGCAGCTTTGAAATGCACTAGGTATAGAGGTTTAAATTGCTGCTTTTTGAGTTAGCTTCTGTCCTGCTATGAGGGTTTTGAAGCTTTCACTTGGGAACCTATGCCTGCTGTTCAGTACAGTGTCACTTTAGACTGACAGAGTTTGCCAGTGTACCAGCTCATCTGCTGCTGAGTGCTGTGCTCTCAGATGTGTCAGCCCTGCTCTAGCTGCAGTTTAGCCACATCAGTCCAGAACTGAACTTTAGCCCAAGTGCAGCTTCTCTGTAACAAACCACAATTGCCTCCTTTCATTTCAGGGCTGCTTCTCTGGCTTTTGCTTAGGGATTTCTACACCACCTTGCAAGTCTAAGCATGGCTTAGGTCTGTGAGGTGATATGCTGTGGGCAGGCTGTATTTACACTGGTACCTGTGCCCCTGCCTAGAGCTTCCCTTTTCTAAAGCTGAATACTGATGCAGGAAGCTGTCTGCCTTCAGCTTTGCTCACAAATGCACTTTGCTGATAAACGCACAGCCTTCTCCTTCCCGAGAACCAGTTTGTTACCACAGTTCCAAGACACTGGAACTCCAGGTATTGCTCTGCATGGTAGGAAAAGCAGCCATAACAATAATTCAAGTTTTGATTTCCACGTTTTGCTGCTCAGGATTTGGATTTTCTTTATGCAGATGCAATGAAGCAGCAACTGCTGGAGAGTTAGGTGCAAGAAGCCAAAGGGAGAAGGGAGAATGAAGGGCAGAGTGTTACCGTGAAAGAGAAGGACGTTTTGTACTGAACCAATCTGTTACAGTTCCATGCATTTATCACACAAAATCCTGTCTCCACAAAGTTGTTTTGCTGCCCACTGACCTTACAGGCTGTTGGTCTGTTGTCTGGCTGGTAGATGCAGCTGAGGTAGGCATGGAGCCTGCAATGAATGTTTACTCTCTGCTGCCTCCTCCTTCTCCAGGTAGATTAATGACCTACAATTAAGGCTTAAAGTTATATTTGTATCTGCTGGTTCCTTCCAGCCCAGTGTTTGGTGAGACCAGGATTTTACTTGGGAATTCTCTGTTCCCTCCCTTAGCCCACAAACACACAACCATGGAGTTGTTCCTCTGTGTATATGCATGTCCTGTACTTGCTTTTCTGCCTTGGAAATGCAATATGGGATGAAAATCAGAATTTTTTACAAGTATCCAATATTTTTGGAGCACTAAAGAATGAGTACTGCAGTGTTTTCATCAGCAAACACTGCTGCTATTTTTGAAACATTTTATATTGGAATATATTTCTAATTCCCAGTGCAATGCTGCATTTTGTTTTCTGTTTCGACTTGAATTTATTGCTTATCTTTTTGTATGAAGATTACACTTCTCAGTTCTCTTTGCATATTAATGGAAAGATAATTGTATTTTATTCATGAGATTGCTTGAAAAATAAATCTGAAATCCTCGGTGTTGTCATGTCATCTTTACAGTCTAATAACAAGATGTACCTGAATGGCATTTTGTTTTTCACATAGATGGTTATATTGAAAGGATGCCTACACATGGACTTTTCTATGTGCATGAAATACTTCTGCATACTTTTTGCTAGACTCACAGGAGCAGATTCTTCAAGGACTGTTTAAACATGCTCATC
Source organism: Cisticola juncidis (assembly GCA_013400215.1). Lineage (NCBI taxonomy): Eukaryota > Metazoa > Chordata > Aves > Passeriformes > Cisticolidae > Cisticola > Cisticola juncidis. The sequence goes on along the minus strand of VXBR01012241.1, from coordinate 472,166 downwards.
TATATATTTCTATACATATATTTACAAGTATATCTGTATCTAGGTAATCTTCAGCTATAATCTCAAGAGATTTTTTTTTCACGTTTTGTTCTTGGGCACAAAGACAACTACTGAAGTGTTAAACTACAGAACAGTAGAGGTATGATATCTCCCTGTGCCCCAGGAAGGCAGGGAACCTTGGTGTCCACAGCCTATCCCACGGCCTGTCTCTGCTGAGCTGAACACATGGCTTCTGCTATCACTGCCTGTGTGAAAGGCTCAAACTCTCTGTTCACATCAGGCTTCAAGGAACAGATTGTTTTACTGTGTCTCTCATTTTTTCATTTTGGAATTTATGCTATTGCCAGATCTTCGTGACATGGAAGATCACACAGCACCTTCTGAGATGAAGGTGCTTGAGCCCCATTACACTCACACTGGGTTTTTTGCCTGTGTGTTTCACCCTCTTTCAGCCCCAGATATTCCTGCAGGTCAGAATTATATCCCTTGGAGAGACTGGAGTACAAAAGTGACACTGCCTAAAAAGGTGTAAGCTCATAGCAATGTAGCTGTTTATGGGAGGGGAAAAATGAGGTCTTGTGGTTGTGATTAGGCTGGAAAATAAAGAAGATGACGGGGAGAAAAAAGAAATTTAGTTATGTCTAGTAGAATATTATCAAGGCGAATCAACCCATCTCAAATATATTCCTATTAAACTACTGTGTACAAGTTGTGACTTTCCAGAAACAAAGAAATTGATTCCACAAGCCATTAGAATTCCATTCCATAAGTTGGGGATTTTTTTCCTTCACTGTTTTGGCTTTGAAAGGAAGAAATGCAGTTTGAAATAGAGGTGAGTGAGACATGATGTGGCCAAACACTGAGACATTTCTCTTCCTTCTTGTCCCTTTGAAACCCTAATCCACCAAAGCACAACCCTATGAGAAGTGGATGGTCAGTGGATGGCCTTGCTGCAGGACTGTAACCTATGATAGCTCAAGCCTAGGGGTAGCAGTGGGGCTTTTGTTTCTGTTTTTAATCCCAGCAAGACACTATTGCTCCTCTCCTCCCCAGCTGTGCTTTGTTTATGCTTCAGAAAGAGAGAGAAACGGGTTTAAGTTTACTAGACTCATCTTGAAGTAAGCATTTACCACAGAGAATTTCAACCTGTCTGAAATTACTCACATTATCCTAGGACATAGCAAAGAACCATAAAGCCAGGTAAAGCACTGCAATAAAACATTGCTAACAAGTTTTGTCAACTGATTTTTGAAGTATTTAGCTGATTTGTTTACTGATAGTGATGAGGTTTTGACTTCTGTTCACCACTTACTGCTGATTCTTGTAATGCTTTTCCATAGGTATTAAATCTCCACATCACAACCACTAAAAAGTTGGTGATAGTAAATTACTTGGTTTATTTTTTTTTCTTTTTAAACTCTCAACTCTTTTTGATTTCTTAGAGAAAGATCACTAACCAAGTTTTCCCTGTCACACTACTTACAGCTTTGTAAAGAAAAAAGCTTTAACCTGATGTTGTTTATTAATGTCTTACTTTTTGCCAGAGATACATAACATCTTCTCCACACTTGACCCAGTTTGAAAAGGCAGGCTATATGTCTTTTGAGTCTGTAGCTTGGATTATAAGAAAAAAAATTAATTAGAATATGGCCTTTGTCTGAGAGAGGAACTGACACGCATTTATTAAAATCTGTAATCCATCACAGTTGAAGATTATAGAAGATTTTTTTATGATTCTTATTTTTTTTCTAGATCAGAACCAATATGTGTGAGTAAAGAGATTATCTTAAGCAGTTATGTTTTAAATAACTTGTCAGCATGGTAAGATGATGAATGTGATTACAAACATCTCTGGAAGAAACTTTGAATGACAGCTGATTCCTTGGATTACAATTTTAAAACGTCTGCAAAATATTTAGGTTGAAAGGAACAGTTATATCAAGATGGGATTTTAGAAAGGATTCCTTTTTTGCTTTTGGTCCATAGATGCTTGAAAAAACAGAATTAATTGGCCTAAAAATTAGTTTTTATGTACAGCTATATGAAACTGTAAATACATTAGCAGAAAATGACTTCATGCTTGTTATTTGATATGTGAGGAAAAAATCCAGTTTTCCAGAAGAAAAGGCTGAAGAAGTAACACACAAGATGCTAATGTGGTGAAGTGCAGAAGTATAGTATCTGCTAATAAGGTTATGGAATATGGTTTGCAATAAAATCACAATTAACCTTTCTTGTAGGTACATCCCTAGAGATTAGGATATCAATTTTTTTAAAAATTTTTGCATAAGAAGGGGGATGTACACAGTATTCATCCTGGTTAGCCTAGATGTGCAAATTTGCTGTCGGCAAATCTGAGAGCTTTAGAGGAAGTAGCATGGAACCCCCAGGCCACCTGAAAAAGAGAATAATCCCTTTCTCAAAGCACAACAATTACACACCTTTGTACACACCAAATTTATGCCTGAACACTGTGGAAAAACGTATGTGCAATTCTTACAAAAACATGCATCATCTGGGGCAATGCACCTGTTATGTACATTTTTAACTCCTGTCAACCCAAACTCTGCAATTTAAAATAGTTCTAGATCCTATTTATCAAAAGCGTTTAACTCCATTAGGGATACATTGCATGTTTGCTTGCACTTAGGAATCCTATCTCAGTCCTTTTCTTCCTGAACTTCAGAATTACCAAATACGCAACCATGGCAAAGACCAGGATTAAAAAAAAAAACTCAAAAGGTTTAAAACCTGAATAAAGATGTTTTAGCCCAGAAAAGTAGGTTTCCTCTGAATTATTTAATGAACAAATTATAGCTTTGAACTAAAGAGATGAATACTTGTATCTGCAGGCACGTGGCTGCACCCCTGGCCCCAGGCTGAGTTACCTGCACAGATCCTGAGAACCTTGCTGGGCAGGGGAAGAATGAGGAGTTAGGTAGGAAGTGTGCCAGAGTCTGGTGGTGCTACACAGGCAGCTCATGGGGAGTTATGTGAGGGAAAGCCAAGCTCTGGTGCAGACCTTTTGGAAAGAAAAAGCTTGTGAGGTAAGAAATACCAGGGAACTTGATAACACCATTGTGGCTGAGATGATCTAAGCAGCAGGATTTGAGTCTTCACACTGGGTATAGGGTAGGAAAGCTGCAAAGCTAAGACCCATGAAAGTAATTAGTTGAGAACTTTTTAACCTAGAAAAAGCTAGATAAAGCTGGACAAACAGAGACACTAAGGAGAACATGGAAGTGATAAGCACAGGAACAAGGAGAGAAGGGGGGTAAAAGGTGCTTGCATGTGTATGTGCTGATTGCTGGCCAGTACCTTCACCCTTTCATGCCCTGTGTCTGACCATGGCCCTCTGTCCTGTCTCCTTAAATCCTAGTTCTATTCCCTCATGAATCCTATTTCTGCCATCCTGTGTGTGTATGCACGTGTGTCTCCCTGTGTAGAACAGGTGCACTGCGCATTCCCTGGCTGGGCCTGCACAGGGCCATTGGGTTGACAGGGGAATCATCCTGCACACAGCTCTGGTGGACGGGGAGAGGGAAACCTCCAGGGTCCCCAGTCAAATGGATTCAACCACTCCATTACCTATGGGACTGCACTGCGGTGGCTATAAAGAGAAGTAGTCAAAGGTAAAGCAGAATTCAAGCACATTACAGTTTTATAAACCCCTCTATTTTATATGATCTAGATGACCTTCAGTGGTCCCTTCCAACCTTACACCATCCCTGTGATTCAGCAAGACATTGTTTTATCTATATGATTATTTTTCTTGTAATGAAAGAGGGTAAGATCATGAAAACATCTGCCTCACTGCTAGCGATTCTGACATCCTATGCCAGTCTGTTTCCTTGTCTAGGACCTTCACGCTCCTTTCATGTATTAATAGTATGAGGATTCTTTAAAGATTCTGCTGTTTACATTCCTCTAAATCTCAATTTATTTTGGCTTTGTTGCAGCTCCTCAATCACACAGTGCTGAGGGGGTCTAGATCTATCTGCTGACATGATGAGCTCCCTTGCACATGCCTACTCTAGGAATCAGTCAACTAAAATTCCCAAGCTCAATCAAGCCTGTCTTTTCTCCAAGCTTAGTTTTCATCTCAGATAGAGTCTATTATTTTCTGTGCATTCTACTCCAGAACAATATTTCTGTTCTCAATATTTCCACAAAGCAACTGTATATAGTGTATAAAGTGAGGAAAGATTTGGTCTTGCTGCCCATGCTAGTTTTAAACAAACATTTTACTCTGCTCCGGGTTCCTCCAGCCCCTTGGTTGTGAAACCTTCAGTACAATCAGTATGTTTTGTCACCAGTTCTGAAGGTTACAGAAAATGATTGAGGCCAATTTGAAACATTTTCCTTTTGTTCTTGCAGAGGCTGCTTGCTTTATTGCTTCCCGAAGTTTGGCTGTTGTGTGTCCAAAGGAGGCAGCGAAGAGCTCAGCAGCTGAATGAACGATCTGAAGCCAAGCCAGCACAGAGTGTCTTGGGAGGGGGCCAGCCAAGGCAGTTGGGACACTGGGACAGCCCATTAACACGTGGGCAACCAGATTGGGAGATGTGGGGGGAGACGCTAAAAAAGGAACTGATGTGGACATTATAGAGATGTTTTTTACATTAAAGTTTTCTATAATGTCTCCTGAACTTGAGGATTCCATAGGAAGAGCAGCTGTCTGCAGATCAGCCTTAAGTCCTGGTTCTTGTAAGTAAAAGCTCTCCTACATGACAGTGCAGACTGTTTATGTTGAAGACTACTATGCACAGACTGGAATATTTATATTTATTTTTGCAATACCAGGGTAAAAACAGTTTAACAATGCCAAGTACAGTGTTAGTCTCATAAAAAGTTTTCATTTCAAAACAAATGATTTCTAGTTCCCACAAAAAGTTAAAATCACATGCAGCTATATGAAGGTAAATTGCTTAAGATGCACAATTACATATCAGAAGACTTTGTTAAAGTAAAAACATACTGACTACATCATTTTAACAAGGCAATTACACAGAACTAGAAAACTGACTCTGTAGTAAAATATAAAAATCTACAATTATAAATATAAATTTGGTCCATGAATCACTACAGAAGTAGCAGTATTTACAGTAAGTATCAGATTACTATTCTAAATGTCTAATTGAAATCTTAAAATGTTGAATGTTATGTAGAATGGTATTTTATTTACATTCTACTATATTAAAAGTTGCATTTCTAGGAAATGTAAATTGTTATAAATACAGCAAATAAACCAAATACTAAACCCATGACATGTTTGTAATTGAAGATTCCCTAACATCTATAAATATGATAATTTTAAGTTAAAAGTAAAGGCAGATAAATCAAAAAAACTAATACTGAAAAAACATACCACAATTCAATTATTAGAAACACTGTAAAAGTCAATCAAGTTAGTCCAGATGTAACAATGTATTACAAGAAATCTTTCAAGAAAAGGCACACATTGTTAATGATAAAAATTCCACAGTAAAGTCGTATGTAACAGAAATGACTTGGTATGAGCAATGGTTGGGGTCTGATTATATATATACTGACTGGACAGATTTTCCCCACCCAAAGTATAAAACTGAAAATAATAATGGTAAACTCCACGTGTGACTGCTGTGATGCAGTGATGTGTATGTTTGATTTGATGTGCTAATTAAACTAAGGATTCTAAACTTTCAGCTGCATTTCCATCAGGTAAAGCTGAGCCATTACTGTCCATAGATGCTGAAGGGTTTTCTTCTTGTCTTGTGCTGACAAGGCTGAGAATAGCTTTGTACAGAAACTGGTACTGTTCCTGGAGAAGAAAAGAGGATACACTCAGGATGTTGGCAGAAATAGTTATCTTGTGACACTATTGCTCAGATTTCATTAACAGCTGATGTGTCAGTCTGTCAAGGTACTGTGCTCCAGAATTTATTGTGTTACTTTTCAGCTTTATTATTTTCTGACTAATGGCTCCCCCTGTACACAATGTAAAGCACAACATTAGGGAACACAGTCAAGGTAGGGGAGAAAGCTGTATCTTAAAAGAAATATTATATGCTGAATCTGATTCTTGATAAAGTCAATTGTAAATTTGGGGACAGGATTAGAATTATTGCTTGTCTGTTGGCTTTTTTCTCTTTTTTTTTTTGTCATCTGAATTCTTTTCAGGAAGACTTCTTTTTCTACAGCACCTCTGGAAGACAGTTTTGATTATTGTGCAGAAACTAAGATGCAAATAGTTCAGTAATACTGCCCTAAGATCTAAGCACGCTAAAAATGTCACACATAGGGGAAAAAAAAGCACATATTTTCTTATTACTTACAATGTCTGTAAAGATTCCAGGCCTCATCAGATTTATCATCTTTGCTACATGGTAAACATCCACTGAATTCTCATTTTCCAGCTGGTGCATCAGAGTTGTTAATGCACAGAAAGTGCCTGCTGTTACCCCTCCATGCCTTTGTAAAGTAAAACAAAACAGAACTCTAGACATTGAGTCAGGATTTACATCTGGAGAAAACAAATATTCTGGGACAAACTTAGATGAATTTCTGTCATGTGATATTTACTGTATCTGAAACAGGTCTGCACAGCACTGGTTTAAAAAAAATTTCACAGCACCTGGCTACAACTTCTTAGAGTTATTTCTCTACAACCCTCTACTAACCAAATGCTGAAGGCTTTGAGTCCTTCAGTGTTAGAATATTTTGCTATCTTTTGCCATTATTGAACAGCTGGAGAAGGGTATGGTGCCTCATCTAAACAGTAAATTCTTTCAGTAAAAGGCAATAAAGTCTTAACTGACTTTCCCTCTAGTGACCTACCTGATAACCATCTAGAGTATCAAAATGATAAAACTGAAATGAAGTATGATAAAATAAAAATGTTTCTTTTGTTGATGCAGCAGAAGCATCACCACTACTAAGTGCAGACTTTGTGCCTTGTTTCAGCAGCTTTCACTCAGTGAAAGGATGGTTCTACAGAAAAACATCAAAACAAACAGAAAAGTGCAGTTCTTACTCATCATGTACAATCATGGGCCCATCACGGTTGGAAGCTTCCTCTTTGATGATGCTGATCAGTTCAAAAGTTTTACTAATGGGGCTATCAGGATTTGGCCATTTTGGACACTGAAAATGTCTCACTTCAAGTACATAGTCATCCTAAATGATTTAAAAAAAGAAAGAAAAAAACCCATAAATCAATTTTGTAAAAGACTGATTTTCTTTTTTCTTTTGCTTCACCTTGTTCCAGCTCCAGTCTCCAGATGCAGAACGCCGCTGCTGTGGAAGGCGTTCCCCATGTCATCATATTACCTTATAGACATTATTCCCTCCATGGATGTTTCTAGGACATGGATTTTTTTATCATTCATTTACCTTCAAAAATGTAACAAAACATGGGGATTACCTTTAAAAAATCAAGTCCTGAGTTACATGCTTATGACAGTGTTACCTGTGTAGCTTCTAAAATGAAGTCTTGGATTATGAGCTTCTCCTCGTTCGATAGACACTTGTGTTCTTCAGCAATCATAGTGACTTTGAAACTCTCACAGTTTATAGGCTCATCTTTGTTTGGCCAGTACACAAATTCATCTTCAGCCTCCAGGGGTAAAAACCAAAAATGGAGTCATAAGAGTAAGTAATGTTAAGCTCTTTAAATAGAAAATCCAACATAATTAATAATGTGTCACATATATAACCAATCCAGCCATCTAGATTTAAATTGAAAAATCACATTTTGAGTGGGATAACAGTGGCAAAGTGATAGTTTTCAAACACCTCTGTAGTGATCCTGACCAGAAGATCATTGTACCTTGTGGACCTGCATAACAATGCACCTGCAGTGCTGCATCATGCCACCCATCCAGCCTGGCCTTCAGGCCGTGCTGTGCATGGCCCATGGTCACATGAGAAATTCAGCTGGTGTGTTCTAATGTATGTGTGGTCTTGGGATTACCTGAAAGTGTAGAAAAATGTTCTCACAGGAGCATCCTTTCTTTCTGACAGAAGAAATGAAGAGAGATTTTTTTTGAAGAAAATCCTATAATAGTTTGAATGACCCAAATGGTCAGATGGCTCATGAATCCTCCTTGTCACATGTCCTGTCTGCCTGCTGTGTGTGTTGCAGGGATGGTGGGGTGGGTTGCAGTCGTGGTGGATGCAGAGCTCAGAGAGGCCATGGCTGTGTGCTGGTGGGTACCAGCACTGCCTGGTGAAGCTGGCAGGGCTTCAGTGCCCTCCCTGCACACCCTCCTGCAGGAACCTCTGCCCCGTGCCCTGTGTGCCCCCAGCTGGCAGGGGTCCTGGCCACTCGTGCTCCCCACGGGCTTCTTTTAGATGTGAGCAATGCTTGGCCACTGGTGCTCCTGGCCCTGCCCAGCTCCCACCAGCTGCTGTCATGCAAGAAACAACCTCACACTTCTGCTCTCACCTAATAATGGCTAAGAAGAGATATTACAACTAAGAAGTCATGGAGCAAAAAATTAACCTTGTATAATGGTTACTTCTGCTGTTTTCCTCCTTTTATAAATTGTACAGGACTGATTCAATATGTTTTCATTCCAATCACAATCACCCTAGACAAGGATTTCTAGATTTCTGCTAGATGACTTGGAGATTTTACACTCAGCTTGGTATTATTAAATTTTTTTTTTTGCAGAATCCAAGATATTTTTTCATATCCTGCTTATTTCAAAATGGTTATAATGATAAAATTAATACATACACTCATTACAATCAACTACAGAACTCACCATATTCTGGCTATCAGGAAGCATGATTATTAACTGGGCATTATGGTCCCATATCATTCTCCAGAAATCCTTGATAGTGTGTAATAAGGGATGCTGAGTAATAATGAACTCATTGCTTTGGTAATAACCCTGCAAAAAAAATTGACAGATTCAGAATTCCTGCCCAAGTATTAATGCTTAAAGGAAGCTTCTAGTGGACAGAGTGAGAACCTAGAAAACACATTGCACCTTTGTTCCTTTTTGGCTTTCTGCAAATATTACAAAATTTTAAAACTTCCATTGAAATATTTTTGTGTGAAAAGAATAGATTCAATTACAGTGAAACAATTTTTAAGAATTAAAAAAAAATTGATATAAAAAAGGACAAAAGAGATCAGAGGAGACTCAGCCAACTCAGAATAAAATGTATTGTCCATAATTCCAGAGGAGCTGACTACCTGACCAAATAAAAGAATACTTGAAAGATCTGAAAAAATCCCAAGCAGTTTCTTAAATTCTACAGATATCTCAGGTCAATCTCTTATCATGGGAGAGAGTTCCAATGCAGTAATGCACCTGAAAGATCATGTACACATACCACTGCACAAAGCTTTCCCATCTCTTTCCTGAATGTCCAGGAGGCATTTATTCCTCCCTCTTAGCTATTGAAGGGGAAAGTGTTGAAGAAAACCCAGAGAGCAAAATGATAATGGAAAGCTGATGAACTATGGTATCTTAGGTTATGCCAAGTGCAAAATTACTGTAAGATGAGCAGGAAGACAAACCACAATGGAGCCATTTAAAACAAACTTATTACTTAACATATTTATTTATTTTATCTCAAAGGATCTTTCCATAAAGCATTTAGCTTTACCAGTTTTTAAAACTAAAATGTGATTTCTGTTTCTATAGATTATTAAAAATGCAGTGCACTTAACCAAACTTAAAACCAGTAATAATGGTAATAGTACTTCCTGGGAGAGGTGACTCTTCCAGGCAGAGTGAATGATGGAAGAAAGGAGCCTTCAAAATCAGGATTGTGCCACCCTAAATCAGCCAAATGGCAGCTCTGAAAACAGCTGCTCATTGTTTTTCACCAATATATTAACTGACTTACCATAATATAGGAAGCATTGATGTAGTCTGTGCCTTCACCAGATAGTGATGAGATACCCACTCTGGATCTTTCCACTGTAAAAAAAGTTATGAATTCATAAGTATGTTGTAATGATTCTTGTAATATTATAGGAATTATCTCCCATCTCACAGTAATGATAACACTGGCCTCCATCAATTGGGAAAAAGTGCTATCAGCCATCTATTTCATTTTTCTATGTGTAATTCTTAATTCACTTCTTCACTATAAGTCCTTTACAGGACATTGCTCCAAACCAATGCAGATGTCTTCAGTTCTCACTGAGGATTTGAACAAGCTTACCAGGAATGATAGATGAGGTTCGGTTCTTTTCTCTGTTACACTGTTTGAGTGCAGTTGAATAATCACACTGCTGTGTGTTAGACTGGCTCAGTAACTGAAACAATGAAGTTAAAAAACGTCAGGTAACTGTAGAAAATCTATTCCTTCATAAGCTGCATTAAACAGAAGGGTGCATATATTCCAGGTTTGCTGTCTCCCTTAACTTTAGTTATCTAGTTATCCGTCTAAACTACTTAATAAGTCACCAGAATATTTCTTCTTCACTGTTCTCAGCAGTTCAAACTATTCTTGAACCCTAGATCAATAACCGTATCTTTGAAGGTGAAGCCTGCCACCTAGCCAGTGCTGTACACTGAGGGGAGTGCACTGATGGATCAATATAGCCCATAAAGTATCTGCCACAACGGTGTCTTTTCACTCTGCAGTTTTACCTTTGAGATCTTCCTGAAAACACATGTAGCTAAATTTTCCAAAATCTACTTACTGTCTTATTTCTCATGATCTCTTTTTTTGTGGATTTTTTTTGTAGATTCCTTGTTTAAGAGTATGCAAATAATTCTGTCCCAACTGACTGCGTTCATTTTATAAATTTAATCTTAATTTAGGCTCAGCAGTTAAATTTTAGGTAGAGAAAGATGAGGAAAGTTGTGCTGAGATACCTAATTTTAAGTCATTCAGGTTCACAAACCTAAAGATTTTCACACTGCTGTCTCAAGAGAGCTCACCTTGAATTGTTTCTCCAGTCTGGTCTTTCCTGTTGGTCCAGGTATCAAGAGTGCATTAACGTAGGCATGAATGTGAGTCTCGAGGACTTCTGTTTCTTTACTGAGTATTGCTTCCACCAATGCATCATGAATGAAGATGTACTGCTCCTAGGAAAACACAACCAAACCTCTGAGCTCTCATGATTCTCAGATTCCCCTGGATACCTCTGCTTAAGCTGCCACTTCTGATAGGGTCAGTATTTTTTCGCAGGGGTTTTCTCAACTGTGATCCTCTATAGCAAAGGCTGTCCCTCTGAAGTGACAACACACACTTACAAGCACACTTGGCAATTACACCTGCAATATATACACACACATATATATGTATGATATAATACCAAATCCTCACTGCTTTTGATATCTCACATTAACAGAATAGAGTTAAAAATGCAAGCACAGCCTTGAGTCAAATTTTAAAGCCAGTCCTACCCCTAGTTCCTACTGCTATTCTTATTTTCTCTCTCACATCCTTTGGAACAAGCGCCCTAGCTGTTGATTAACTTTTTTTCCTATTGAAAGGCACTGGGGAATCTAACCACCTGTTCTTGAAACCTGAAATAGACTTTCAAATGCCCCGCTGTTGCCCTTATTGTTTTCTCTTGGTCTTTCAATATTCTATATATATAATCTTCAGTCTAAAGCATCTATATATAATTTTCTGCCTGAAACAGCTTTTCTCCCATATTTTATTGCCTAATATAAACTGTTTGATGAGGTTCAGGGAAGATCTGAATGTCTGACAATGGTGGTTCCTCAAAAAGCTCCATGACAAAAATATAAGCCCTGCCAAGAAAGCACTACTGTGGGAAGCATGATTTATACAGGCTTCCTTCAGAGTCCTCCTTAATAAACAGACAAGAGCCCACAGAAAGGTAATTTCTAGTGCACTGCTCTAAGCATGCCTAGCAGGATATCTCTGTAAAATCAAGGGAAGCAAAAGGGAAAATCCAGTCTGGTGACTGGTTTCTGTCTGTATGATGGTGCCTGAAAGAGGATTGCATTAGCTCTCCTCCTGCAAACAGAAATAGTCTCATGCTATTGATATTTTGTTCTTACCTCAGTCTGCACCAAGTAGTTCCTTTGAGTACGAATGTGTTTTAGGAATCCAAATATGTTGACTGTCCCTTCATGCTGAATTTGCTGCAGCATGCTGTCTAACACTATGTATGTGCCTGTCCTTCCAACACCAGCACTATAAAACAAAAAAATAGTCTTGAGCCTGAAGTAGAACAAATGGAAAGAACTGTTCCATACACATAGCTTTTTCAACAAACTGCTGCATAGGGAAGATTTCCCTCTACAAATTAATTTATTATATGATATATATTTTGCTAAAGGTTCAAGGCTGATAGTAATCTTTTTCTTTGTGCAAGGATAGACTTAAAGATCGTTTTCTCAAATGATTTTTAAATTATTGAAATACAACTAAAGGATTTCCTGCAGGTCTCCGGTTTTCAGGTTTCTGATAGTCCTTAGGATCCTCTGCCAAGTATAACTAGAAAAGGTGATATATGTCAGCATTTGGGCACAGTTAATGTTTTCAAATTCTGCTATGTCTTCCACTTTAAAGTAAACATTGCATTATGCAACTCACTACAATATGGGGGATTTCAAATAAACCCCAGGAAATGGAAGAACTGTTGAGAGTGTATCTGTAAAAGAAAAACTCTTAGTGCTTTTTAAACAAAGTTAAGATGGCAAGCAATTGTTGAAAACCATTTTATAAATATAAAATGGAGATAAAAGGGTTAATCAACTCATTCTCATTATGAACTCTGATTAATGTAGTATAAAACCAGCTGTATCATAAAATTAAAGAAAAATATTTTCTTTTATAAAATATCTGGGTAGGAAGTGCAAAGTCAAGAGGTAAGATTTTGTTATCCAGTCACATATGAGAAATAGTTGCAATTCCCCTCTAAGATAGGAAATATTATGTATACTGTACATGTAACTTGAGAGCAGCACCATGCTGGGTCTGCATGGTCCCCTATGGGCAGATCCAGCTCAGTCCATACATGCTAATTCAGTCATCTCATTTCTGCCACAGAGGGGGCACAGAGCACAGGTAGTGTGAGCTCAGATTGCTGTAACAAACTGCCTAAATAACTATGATATGAAACTCAAAGGTCCAGGCTGTTAATACCCTGCTAGACACAAAGAAGTACAAAGATTACCAGACACCATCTGTACTGGTTATGAAAGACAAAACATGAAAAGTACCAGATAAAAATAACTAAAATAAGTTTCATGAATCTCATCATTTGTGTCTTCCATATAGCCTGTAAATATAAATAAAAGTTACATTTCAAACATGACATGATTCCTTTGAAATTACACAGTGCATGTGGTGAGGTTAGCTAAAAATTGTACAAAACTGCCTATACACAGAGGTGAGTTATACCTACAACCCAAAGGAGAGGTCTGACTGAAGCCACACAACTTCCCACTCTTCACTTTTAAAAAACTCAATTTAATTGACTCCTAATATATTGCCAGTATCTCAGCAATCTCAGACTTGACCTTTTGAATTTCCCAAAACCAGGCAGGATGTAAATAGCAGCAGAACAAGATACAGAATTTTCATTTTCCAAGCTAAAAACAGATGTCAGTCAGATTAGATCATCCCACAAATAAAATATCTTCATTTGCAGCATTTGTGAGGTGACTTTACCTGTTGGCTTTCTCAGAGTCAGCTCCAGAAGGACAGAATTCATGAGGAGGTTCTCTTTCCAAATGTTCCATCAAAGGTGAGGTACTACAGTGGAAAACCAGAACCTGCTTATATATTTTACAATAACCCGGTCCTTCATGGGCATTGTGAAGTCATTCCAGGCCCTACAAGCCCTTTTAGACCAATTTTCCCTGAGCTGCCAGTTTTAGTGAGCACTGACAGAACACCTGCCTGCACACTGCAGCACATGCAGACCTCAACCGTTCCCCAGAACGCTCCTCCACTGCAAATGACTGCTAGAGCCCAGAGAATGTTAAAAACAGCAGAGTTGTAGTTCAGCCAGGAATAGAGGGAGTCTTCTCTTGCCCACAGAGCTTCTCTTAGGATTAGAGAGTATCCCTGCACCAAAGAAAGCATGAGCCAAAAGCATCCTAACAATATATTTGCAGAAATGCAACAATTATCCCCACACGTATATCTGATAAGCATTCAAGATGGCAGTACAGAAATGGGAAAAAGAAATAAAAGTAAAAGCAGTTTAGCAAAAAAAAAAAAAAAAGAAAAAAGAAAACATAGTGCAGAGCAGCATCATCTTGTTTATGGAGATTTACAGATTTACAGAAGCGGCACAATCGATTAGTTGGCCTTATAAAGGAAGAGAAATATCAGATAAGAATATCAGCTAAGAAGTTAATCTTACTCCATCAGGAATCGTTAAACGCATAAGTGAAATTTTGCTTAACCCACCACTGAAAAGTTCTTTTTTTTTCTGCAAAAGAGCAGTGGAGTGAAGCTTAGAGCTGTAAAAAGCACACCTGCAATGAACCACCACGGGCCCCACGGCGTGGCGCTTCGCGTGCGACGCCTTCCGCACGAAGGTGAGGACGGGCAGCGTGTACTCCGGAACACCCATGTCAGGCCACTGGGTGTAGTGGTACTGAGTCACCAGGCGCCCACTAGACCTCCCTTTCTGGGAACCCTGCAACAGAAAATAATTCCACGTGTACGCAGCCCACATCTTCCTTCATTTGATTTCCATACCTGATGGTTGTTGTTGAACTAGTACTATCCCTATTTAGTTCAGAGCATGCCATCTGCCTCTGAATATTCTAGCCTTCAAAGAGAAGGGGAAGGCCCAGTGATTCTGTCTCACCAGCTTGCCCACTGAGAGGAAAAATGACCTGACATTGTCTCAGGAAGCCATAGAGAAAGATAAAAAGCACTGGAGGGTAACAAATTACAGCTGGTCTCAAGAGTCACCAGCTCTTCCTGCCACTCCTCTCTGCTGAGTGAACAGAAAGAGTAGGATTCATCTCACCCAGCTTTAGTGATCTACAAGGTAAGTAGCCTTGTGTAGCCTGCTTTTCTAAGCTCCCTTCCTCCATGGCAACTCAGAGGCAGGGATGCCTTCAGAAAGCAGGTAATCTCATTCAAAGATTGGTTCCTAGAATAGGCAGAATAAATTAATTGATAGTAAATGCTGAACGTTATGTATTAATTACGCAGGGAGGGTGAGAGGCTAGATGTCTCAGACGTTTATGTGGCTGGAATAAATTAAGTTCTCAGAATTCTCCTCAAAGTGACTAACACCACCCCGCTGAGCTGAGATCATGCTGGTTCTGGTTACAATAAAACAAAGAGTGTGTTCACTTATCTTTAAACAGGAAAATGGAGAGCTGAAGTGGGTAATTTAACTCATACCACATTTTCTTCAAGTTACTCTCTTTCTGAAAAGATATTGTCCTGCTTCCCAGGCAGGTGAAGCACACATCAGCTCTCCAATGTGATCATTGCATTTTTCCTGATGGTCCTATGGTTTTCTGATTTGCTCATCTGGTCAAATTAAACGAAGTTGAAAAGAATCTTGGCTGGCTGAGATCTATAGGATTCAGCTTTACATATACAGCAGAAAAGAGTGGTCAACTGCCTTAAAAATATTCTGAGCATCTTTTAACACTTCCTTTTTCTTACTTTTTAGGATGCCACAAACCTTTTTGATCTTGGTGTTTCTAAGAGTAAAGTTCCTCACAGTGTAATAGGCAAGTACATGAACACTCTTCTGAGTAACCAAGAAGTTCCCATATTCTTCACTACCTTCAGCAGGCCAGTACTGGTCACATTTTCTCTGTTAGAAAGAAATTTTCTCTGTTAGAAAATTTCTCTATAAATAATAGAGGAGAAAAATCCTTAAAATGTCAATCTAGTAAACTGAAATGTTCAAATCTAAGGGCAGAGTAAAGCACAAAACTATCAGGACTGTCAATATACCCAGTTTATAATAGACATGATCTTCTGTGCAGGAGAACAAATAACAATTATTCTGTGCTGCAGAGGGATAGCTGTACAGAGATGCTATTTTTTTTGGAACTCAAAAAAAGAAGTTTAAAGCATACTATGAGAGTTAAAATGGTCTAATATTGTGAAATTTTCCATTCTATAGATGCTCTAAAAACTAAAAAAAATAACATGATCTATAGGAAAAATAGGAATACATCTAAGTCAGTAGAGTTGGATGTGTCTCCTGATTAGCTTATAGCATGGGCAGAATATATTTATATCTGGTAGCGAGGGTAAGAGTGAGCCTGTGTATGGCTAGAATATACAGGAGAGAGCTGTGATATGTCCAGCCTTTTGGTTGGCTATTCATATAGCCTTCTCTAAGAGTATTAGAGGAGTGCTTGTTTATAGCATGGTGTTACAAATGAGTGGTACTCCCAGTGCAGCCCTCATCTGCAATTGCTGTGTCTGTATCATCTGAGAGATGCTTTATAGGTTGTACAATAAAATTTACATTCATTTTAGGCATAGCTGCCAGTGTGTGGCAAGTGTGATGCAATGTCTCCTCATGTGAGCCCAGGTATACTCCCCTCACATAATCAGAGAAACACACACCCTGTGATGGGACATGACCTCATTTTGTCTCACTTGGGACAAATGTGTGTCTAGGCATGTAGTAGGAAAGGAACTGTGAGTAGCATGGGATGTTAACAGGGAGCAGAGAGTGAATATCCAGAAAAGTTCACTTGAACTCTGTTCTCCTTTCCAGGGTCCATGGCAACCCTGACAACATGCATGATGGCAAGCAGATCAGCAGATTGGTAGCCCCATGTGGCACGAGGGCCACTCATATGATATACAAGAAGTCTTTTCTTCTGTGTAAGATTTTTTTTGTGTTTAGAACATGGTATTTTCAAGATTTATGGAATATTTTCTTTAGTTTCATGCTACAAATTCTCAACTGTATACTTCTTTTGCCAATCCAGGTATAAGCAACTACTTCAAATTATTGCTTTTTGCTCAGTGATTGACTAAAACAGATTTTAAAAAGAAAGACAGGAGTTTGCTACAGGTACATCTACCAACATCAGACAAACAAAAAAGGACAATGGTACTCATACCCTTCCTTTCTCAATGAGATTAGTTATCATCACAATAACTTCCACGTTATGTTCCCATATCATTCTCCAGAAATCTTCTGCTGTTGACTTTAGCGGCCCCTGAGCTGCGATGTAGGCTTTTGGCTTGTTGTACCCCTAAATTGAAATATAAGGAATGACACGTGTCAAATCACTGGCCATGAGCAAAAGGAGTTCGGGAGACATACATGGCATTTTATGTATTTATTTTTAAAGACTCTGAAAAACTTTTAAGTGCTTTTTAATTGTTAGCTATCAGAATTGCAGAAACCCTGTGGTATCAGATGAATATAATATAGAAATATAACTGTTATGCCAATGTTTATCACTCCAGCAAATAGGAGATGTATATTCAAATGCCTGTGTTTTGGCAGAACATTGACATGATAGTCATTATGTGACAAACAGACATGTTTAAAAAATGAATCATGAACATTCATATGTAAATAATTATGTCATGAAAACTGGTATCTTCATGAAGCTCTGAGACAAATGGCATGTTCCTCTCATGAGATTACCTCAGATGAGAGAATTAAGCACTCAGATGAGATATATTTCTAAAAGGACTCAGATGTGACAAGACATTTTTATTCTTTAAAAATGCCCCTCATTAAGCTGCAGCTGCTATAATACCAAGATGGATTCAAGAAAGAATTGGCACTTTACCTTTGCTTTAACTTCTTAGGCTTAACTTAGACCATATATTTTTTAACAGAATGTGTAATATTGTGATTTTTTTTTTGAATTAAATCTATTTAGCTCCATAAATAATTTTTTTACAGAAAATGCTGAGACACCAATAGGCCAATGGATAGAAAAAGGCACTTACATCGACATAGTTGGCATTAATGTAATCAGTCAGTTTTCCATCCTTTTCAGCAAGCTGTGCTAATTTAACCCTAGTATGATCATCTGCAGTAAAACAAGAGAGAAAATAAGCAATTTTTGGTACGAATTATATTCTTTCTTGTAAAAATAATGAAATGTATTTTTACAACATGTAAGGCCAATACAGTAACAATCACATATGCAAATATCCTCTCCTTAGGTATGAATCAGATTAAAAATTCTAATTTGCAAAAAAATAAAGAAATCATTCCAAAGGTTGAAGGGATTCAGAATCTAGTGGCCAGAACAGCAGCACCTGGTGTCATTTTAGCTTCTATGACAGACTCCCCCTACGGCCTCCAGCTGCTGCTTGTAAAGGTGTCTATGTCTTCCATAAGTCCAGCATCATGACTGCCAAATCTGCACAGTGGGATGTCTCAAAATGATACCAGGCACCAGTATTGAGGAACTTTAGTTCATGTTAAAAGAATGGAGAGCAATGGGACTTTGAAAACGCTGGTCATCTGAAGAGCCAGCCATCAGGGTGAGCTGCAGTGCTCTGTAGCCAGCACTGAGTGTAAGAAGGACACTTAAGTCACTTAGAGAGGACAATGCTTGCTGCTTCAGCTGCCCTAAGCGGCCTTTGCACTGCTCTTTAACAAAACAACCCCGGGCTAGCACCTTTTGCATGATCAGGTACAAACGGTGGCAGAGGAAAATCCGTAAGTTTTTGTCCCTTTAGTGACATCTTTAGCCAGGGGGATTGGCATTTCTTGTTGCTGGTTTACATTGTCTTCTGCCAGACAGCTGACTCTGTCACTTTTTTTATTAAGCTTTAGTGATGCTGAATGCTGCAAATGTATTTAATTTAGAACTTTCTTGTAATCAGAACAAAGTTGACATGCTATAGAGAGTTAAAAAAGTATTGAGCCACCAAATGATCAAAAACCTAGAGACAAGAGCTTGAAAGAGATTAACAAAACTGAATAGATGTGTTTCAGAGAAGAAAAATCTGAGAGAGTGACGCAATGGGAAAACAAGTGTACTGGCTAATGAAGCTGTGTTGTTGCCAGGCACAATACAACATAAACCCAGAACATTTATGTTTATATATGACAGTAAATATATCCAGGGATTTTGAAGCTCATGGAGACAATAAATCACCATTATTCTAAATCAAAGATGGATTAATTTTGACAATCAAAGCTTCTTTGGCTTTCTAATGGCATTATAACAAAATCTCCCAAGTCCCTTTGGGTCATCTCAGAAGACACAAATATACCTTGCTAACACACGCTCACCAAAGAAGCAGAATGTCAGGGGACTAACTTGAAGAAATGTAAAATCTGATGGTAACTCCTCTCCCAGGTGCACTCTGCTGACAGCAGCTGGAGGTTTCAGTGCAGAAGTATTTTTGCTCCCGCTAATAACATATAAATCTATACTTGGTAATTTCTTACCCAAAACAACAAGTGATGCCTTTACTTACAAGCAACAATGTTTATGTATCGATTCTTGTTCTTGTTGTCAGGGTGATTAGAGCTGTCTGATGTAATACCTAGATCTACAGTACAGCTCTGGATTTCCTGAAAAAAAGTATGTCATACTTTAGTAATTATTAAGATACATAAAATGTCTTTAAATACAGTAAGCAAGCATGAAAAGAACCACAACCTTATACCCGATTATCTATGATATTTTAAAACTACTTCATTGCTAAAAAAATGCAGTGAAATAATTCCTTACCTGATAAAACTCTTTCAGTGTCTAATGAGGGAATGAATGCAAAAAAAGTAAAAAAAATCAAATTGCACAGCACAGAACAAATGGATAAGTGTATATATAAATTACGATTACTATATGGAAAACAGTTATGGTCATGCAATATATGCTTAATAACAACAACACAGAATATTTTGACATAACTCCTAAAGGAAACAAGAGGTCTTTTTCCCAGTTAAAATGCTGGCATCTCTTTTCCTATCTTTATCTTTAATGTTAGACCTTAGGCCAGTGAAAGCTTGTACAACTGAGCAATATCACAGACTTTAGCCAGATTATCTACATATTTAACAGTTCACTGGAATTTTTATGTGTCCTTATAAATGCATTAGTTTCTCTGGAGAATTTTTTGCTCTCTTTGCATTCAGCTTCAAAAATCTCCACTGAAGCAGGACTGTGTGCAGTTTAGGCAGCCTCAGCAGTCTGGGGAAAGACAAAGTTACAGCCCTCACTCGGGCTGCCAGTGGTTTCACAGTGAAGCCAACAATTTTATAAAGAGAGAGACAGGCTTGACAAGATAGGCACAAATTCTGTAAGACTCATAATAGTAATTCATTTTATTGATTACTTTTGCTGACAGGAAGCTCAAGCATTTATAAGGTCCACACTTTTAAACAGCAAATACATTTCCATCACTAAAAGTACTAATGATGTTTCCCAACACTCTTTATAATTCATTTTATGTCAATCACCTTAATCTACTTAACTATATGTATAAAAAGTGGCTTTCGGTTTAAAAATTAGATCTTAAAAAAGTTATTTTGTAGTAATATAAAATAAGACTTGCTATCCTTCCCCCCCACCCAAAAACCTGAACCACCCTTGTGCTCTTCATATATACACTAACACTGTGAAGACAATTACTATATTTCAGTTTTTCCCAATCTTCTAAGTTCTCTTTCAGTAGAAAAAAAACCAGAACACTACTGGGGTAGTCCATAGAGCCAAAAAAGATCTCCAAGAAATGATGAAGACAATGATCTCTTTTGGTAATAGCTAAAACTAGCACAAAATATTTCAGATGGTGCAGCTGTACTTCAGTGACACGCACCTTATTTGGTCTTTAGATCACTGCCATAATTTAGGAAAAGCAAAACTGTAGGAAAAGATCAATTTGGAATGAACAATCTGATTTCTGTATTTCTGTAATCTCTAATGGTGAAAGAACTTTGCATCCATTGTATTTACATATGGTCCTTCAACATCTGCTCCTATTAATAGCTACTCAAGCTGGAGTCCAGTTCCATCAGTGCATACAGACATGTGTAATATATGAATATGTACTGGATGCTCCCAAGTATTTACAAATTTGGTCCCACAATCAAATGGATATTCTGAATGTTAAATGAATTGAAGAAGAAATGCTGATGAAGAAGATTATGTGAAGGACATGGAATTTTTGGTCCACTAGATCACAAAATATTGGCTGGGGAGACAAAAGCAAAACCTAAAGATGCAAAACTCTGAATTTTTACTTTCATTATTATTTTTGCAATACAATAATATTTTAAATTAACATATCTGTTCTAACTTAATTCACATAATTGCAATACATGAGTGTGAAAAACAATGAAGATAATTAGTTACATATGGTGATAGTAACATTATATGATGACAGCATACATTTCAACAGTTTGAAATACTCTTATGAACCATATACTTTAGGAAAGGAACTGTAAAACTCTCACTACCACATATGAAGACTACAATAGCTCCCCTGTTAATCAGAAGTCTTGCCACGTGTACTCATTATTACTTCCATTCTATTTTCTCTGTAAATGGAACAAGCAAATGTGGGTAGCTTCTGTAAAATTCAACTGTCATTAGTATTGGAAAAGCTTTAGATCTATCACTGTATTTGATAAACCATATACATTGCACTACCTTTGCATAGGTTATTCACACAGTTATTCAGTATTTTATTGCAATATAAACATTCCCATTTGTATTCCAGCCCTGTTAACTAGGCTTTATGCATAAACTCCATACTGGGCTCAAAGCACTCACGTTTACATGCATTCATGAATTTGGTGCCCAAGTCCAAATGTAATGCCCCAATTTTTTTTTGCAGGCATTTAAACTTAATATTATTTGTATGTGCTAATAAAAAGATGACATCATAAAGCCATACCTCAAATTCTTCAGAAAAACCATTACTTGCATGTAAATCTGCAACATGTTTGGGAAAATGCTTTATTGGAATTGCTCCAACATCATCTTAGGGATGGGAAAAGACAAAAAATATATTTATGTAGAATAAAAAGCCAGTGACATATAATGAAGTTTATATGTAGGCAATCCACAAAACATCCTGAAATAAAATTCTTGGCATGAACTTTGGATGTACAACTCCCCCAAAAATACAACATTCTTTGATGCCATTAACATTCCTAAAATAGTTACATAACACTTGTACATTTGTAAATTATTATTTGGAAAGAAGATAATGAAAATGCTAGGTCTTGCTCTGTCTGTAAGCCCCCTAAATTAAGGTGCTGATTCTGCAAGATGCTGAGCTTGCTTGTAATAGAAGAATGCACAAAATTCCCTGTGAAGTCAAGGAGATATGGGAGGATTATCTCTTTGCTCCAAGATGTTCAAAGGGAGAGAGAAGAGCTCTGAATAGTTCTGATAAAGTAGGAATGATTAGGCAGAGTTGTCTGGGTGCTCCATGTTGATTAGTGCTGCACTGGAACTTGGATCAAGTATATGGGCAAGCTGCACAGTCCCAAGCCTACTAAATTAAAGCAGCATTGTGCCAGCATTTTCATATTAACTGACAGTTGTATGTTTGCATTGGCTTCTAAAAAAAACAGGAATTAATTTTCATCTTTTACTGCATTAGTGACTACCCTCCATACAGAGTTTTCTCCCAGCTCTCCTTGTGATTCTATGATTACCTATTGATAACAATCTTATGTCTGATCATGGTAGTACTGACCACAGATTTTCACATCAGGCTTCATACTTCAAGTTTTAAATGAAAGATTTACGTTTGAGACTTTTTGGCTACCCACAAAGAAAAAACCTACACTCTCGAGGAATAAATGTGATTAATGTAACATCTCTGTTTTACTTTAGACAAATCCAAAATAAAATATGTGTAAAATATGCATAAGGAATCACATCAAAAACCTTTGGGACTTTTAATCTTCTTTTTACTGCAAATACGCTGTGTAAACAAAGTCATCTGTTTGCTAATTATCTGCTAAAGGATGACATTATTTCACTTAGTTTTGGTTCTGAAGAATAATTTTGTTGGGTTTTTTTAAGCCTTTCATGGCTTAAAAATATGTTTATTTCACAATCTGTATTTTCATCGCCATTTCACATGGGAACAAAACGTCAGAAACATTGAACAACGACCTAATAATGTTGGCTTTCAGTTACCAAGAATTTGTTGATTTGTAGTAAGATCAATCTGGTCTTCTACTTACATGACTGGATCTGAATGCAAAAAATGAATTTATCCAGTCAAGGCTAGGAGAAGCTGAACAAATGTGTAACACAATCTTCACACTTTGGAGATGAAACCTGGCATGAATTGTTTATCCTAACGATATGCAAACACAAAACCGAAGAGAAGGTAAATGACACAAAGCGTGAGTACAATAATGGAGAAATAGATCTTAAGTTTTGTTTGCTTGCCCGTGCAAATCTCCCAATTCAATCACTTCTGAACCCAGGAATGTATTTTATATCTGGATGGCATGTATCACTTCAAAATACTTAAGAGTTTGATCTGAATTCTATCCTGTAATTTATTACTACTTGAATGCACCTTTGAATTGTGCTGTGAAGAGCCATGGCATTTTCTGTGAATAACTGCAGTTCTCCTATCTCTGTCAATGAAAGGAAGGACAACTTAATATATAATTGTATGGAAGGAAAACTTAATATATAATGAGATCATTGGAGGGTGCTTTTGGTCACAGCTATAATAATTAAACTTAGCAGTTGCAAAACACTCTTCCTGCCTTACACTCTTCTCTAGTATTATATTGTAATTAGATACAATTGTAAAATTATACTGTTGAAACACTTGTGCAATAGAAAACACAATAACTGTTCACTTGACATCCGTTGCATGCAAAATATAAAACAATTTCCTCAGTGCTTGCAGCTTTTTCCATAAAATATTTTGTGTATCCTCAGTCACTCAGAAAAAAATTTCTCTTTAATATATATCACCATTTCAGTAGGAAAACCTCCATCTTCAAAACAAGCATTTTAGGCACTCAGAATTACTGTAAGTGCAATTATGGCAATGGAAAACATTTTCCCCAAAGGTGAGCTGGTCAGGAAAAATTGTAAGAAAACGATACAGTTGTAGTGCAATATAGTTAATGATAGAGAGTTAAAGCAGAGATTTCCTATAATGATTGCTGCTTGACATTCATACATAATCATGTTTTGTGAAATCAAATCATAGCTCTGCTTTTTAACCATTTAGTAAAAGGTTATGCATCTTCTAACAGTGGCAATCCATTCAAGATGCATTTGAAGATGTCTACAATTCAATTACAATGGAAGTCCAGTGTTTGGGATTTATTTAATTAAATGTGTTTACTAGTTATTCACATAAGGGCTGATTTTCTTCTTTTAGTCATTCCATGAAAATCCATCTCCTTGTGTAATAGCACAGTTTGCAAAAACATTACTTGTTTTACCTTAACCTTGTCTCACAGGTGAGAATGTGGGTTAGGATCTGCTTCACAATTAATCTATTTTGGGTTTAAATAGATGAATGAAATTAATCTATTTCATTCTACATGGACTGAAAAAGCTGGAAGGCTGCACATACTCCTCTGAAACAAAGGTTTCAGAAACAACAGTTTCTCCAAATAAATGTGCTGGATGTAGAATCAGAAGATGCTAAAAATATTCAGAACTGTATTATTTTAGTGAGAAGTTCACATAAATTTACCATAGTAATTATGCTAGTAAAATATCTAAGCATAAGAACACGCTGTAATTGCAAGTGAAATGCAGACAGATGAGGCACATCCTCATCCCGCTGGTAAAATGAATAGGACATGTTCTACACACAGGTGACAAATCCAATTAAAGGCAGAAATAGAACAGAATATGTTGCTAGTGTAATCCTCTAGAGCTATGTAGTGCAGCTCAGATGGCTACATGAGCAGCCACTCTAGTAAGGCTACACTTAAAATGGCTACAGAGCACAGAGTACCCTTGAGGCGACTCTGTAAGCTGAAGATATTTCTCTTCTGTTGCTACCTGCAGAAGGGACTATTAATAACACAAGTCTGCCAGTATCAAGTGTACCTGTTTACACAGATTTGTACAAGGGGTTACAAATCTCTGGTTTACAGATGTTACAGTATATGAAGAATTCACACTGACACATATAAATCAGCATCTTCCAACAGCTAACACCAACCCATAGAACAGTTGCCAGAAATACCTGAGACTGGGAAGATTGGAGCTGGGGGAGCAGAAATCACTCGAGGTGATGTATTATCTTCTAAATAAAAATGAGCAGTCTGGAAACATTTCCTAGAGAGGAACAAATATACAAAAAATATTGGGGGGGGAAAAAGGAAAGAAGAAAGATACCAACAAAACCCCACCAAAACATTCTCTGAGATTAACTGGAATTCCGGCATTACTGAGTCAGAAAGAAAAATAATGGTTTTGAAAACCAAGTTTCATGAAGTGTCAAATATTACTGCTACAATATAAATACTCCCCCAGCACCTCAACAAATTATGCATACAACATGAAGATACAACATTACCTCAGCATAATACATAGCTCATGCATCTTTACCCATGCCAGAGGCAGAAGATAGAGCACACATCAGACATAGTGACAGCTGAAAGAGAAACTCTGAATCAGGAGCTACTGTAGATGCTGCTCAACTCCCAGTATAAAAAATACCATTGTTTTCCTTACTTATCCAAATTTGCTTAAATAATTACTGTTCCCTTTCATGTGATGATGCTAGCCTGAGGATGGAGCAGTGTATGAGATCAGTTCTGGTAATTCATTGAGAGATGCTGCTGCAGACACGGAGATGCAATAAAAGACAACATGCCCTGTAATAGCCAAAACAGTGGCTCTAGAACTACTGTGACTGGGACTTAACAACTTTTCCTAATGTAAGTCAACACCTTAATCAAGGAGGACTTCCCAAAATTGACAGTCAGAAACAGGGGAATTTCTATCTGCAAGAGATGCCAGCTTTGTTGCAAAAACACGGAAGTATGAATACAAATGGAACCAACATTAACAATGACCCTCAATGTTGTTTTTATCTGTGCTGTAATCCAGATGTGAAGATAATAGGAATAGCATCTGTTAAGAATCCAAGCTATTCAAAGGAATGAATAACCAACTGTTTCTATAAGTATTGCAAAGCCTCCATAATTAAAAAAATCTCCATATGATTAGACATGCTAATAACAATCTTAACTTTGGGTCACTTAATCTCTCTGAAATATTATTCACTGATAATTTAATTTAAAAAGAAATATACGCACCATGAAAATACTAATCTCATTTTATATGTACAAGATTGTGCTTCTTCAAAACTGTTGATTGTTTCTTACTTTGCGTGATCACTGTTATTTTAAATTCTGTACCATTCCTGTATCACTGCAGTCATAAAATCATATAATTGTTATAAACCAAAGTACATTTTGAAGCTACTTTGAGAAATAGATAGGAAATATGTGGCTGTTGTCATTCTTTCCAGAACTATTATTATAGATAATAAAGACTTTGGTAAGCTTATTTGAATTAAGCCTCTGGGAAACATGCCCATATTGTCAGAATGTGTTGGGAATTTTCTATCAGTGTACAATACAGATCCTCTTAATACACAAGAAAAAGCAGACAGCTACCTAAAAAGTAAAACTGAGGCATGCAAAATAGTTCTTGTAATTCACATGACAATTAAATCTGAAGTCCAGTTAGAATTCTCTGAAAGTGTATTTATGATGTTCACAGAGCAGCTTTGGCTTTGCATGAGATATTTGGAGCAATACTATCTGTTATGTACTTAGAAACGTTTTACTTAGAAATGGCAATTTTGGATGCAGACCAAGAACACATTCACGAGGCACGTGGGAACACCCTTCTAAATTTTAGAGCCTCTAGCATCAGAGTTAGTGGCTGCTGAGGTGAGAGAGGCTGTCTCAATGCTAGCATAAGACTCAAGAGTTAGTATCAGAACTGTGTGTGAAATATCTGTGAGATGCAGGCAAGCCCCCAAGTCTTCAAATCAAAATGCTTTGGAAAGTCTGGCCCTGTCTGTTGGGCACAGCAAACGCTGTTTTGTGTTTCTTAAAAACTGCACCAACCAAACATGCCAAGCAGTCTGATGCTAAATCTCCAAACCCAAAAGGTGTCCTTGCCCTGAACATCTAATGCTTGTGAACAACCATCATATGTAAGGTTTATGGACTAACGGTGTCACCTATTTGCCTGAGAAATGATTGAGCTATGAAGAATTTAATTAGCATAATGACTTTCACATCTAAAGCTGTACTTAAAATGTCCTCATCATATGCTATACACTCATTATCCCTCACTGAGCCAATGCATTTTTAATCTTTAAAAGGTAATTGTGGCTGAAAATAAATTACACCCTTAGCACATTTAGGAGACGAAATCATAGCAGTTGACTTAACCTGTAAAAAGACTCATAAATAGGCACTCCATCTGCTTCTGCATCAGCACTGAAATCCTTCATGACTAAACCTAATGTTAATACTCACATCTCGTTAATTATCACTTGTTGTTAATGAAGAAAGTGATGACTATTTCAAACTTCCAGACACAGGTCCCATCAATCAATAACCTGATTATTTAATTTACACCTTTCATCACAGCACTTAGATCTCCAACCTAAAACTGTAATTTGTAATTTAGACACTGCACTTGTTCAAACACACACTTTATATATGGGGGCAGTGAATTAATTACAGTATCTGGATGTGTACAGTAGCAGCACTTCAGTCTGACAGGAGGGATAAGAGATCGGAATGAACACTTCAGTGGGAATACCTGGGACTTCAAGACTAAGCCTCAGACTGTGGGGGACACATTTCCTAGCACTTGGGCCCCTGGACCTTGGCTGAGAATGTGTGCTTACCTGTGCCCTGGGGCAGGGACTGCTCAGAGCTTGGCTGGGGTTGTTGCTGAGGCTGGCAAGGAGCACGGCAGTGTGTGCAGAGTGTTCCTGCCCCAGGGACTCAGGAGGGAGCTGAACTCTGCAAGCCAGAGGCATCTGGGAGAGGATGTGTTTGTGCTTCTGCTGCTCATGCAGAGCAGTCTTAGAGGCATAATTACTTCCTTCTCTGAGAACTTCAGTGTCTTTTGAGCTCACAGGATTATCTGCCAGTAGGTATTCTCAAACACTTACTAGATTTTTTTACATGTTCTGATAATTTAAAGATCTGGTGAAGCCAAAGGATCTATAAGTGGATCCTCAATGGATGCCAATTATTCAGTTTTTAAATAGCTACAATTAATTTTTATGTGTTTGTCAACTGGAATTTTAATTGTCAGATTTTATTAATTTAATTTTATTTTTTATTTATTTATTTGAAACTGTTTATTTAAACTGTTGAGAAATGTGTAAACTGTTTTCCTTTATGGATGGATGAGTGTGGCTCCTGCATATCTCAGTCTGGTTTGAGTGTTTCTACATGAGCAAGTTTATCCTCAGAGAGGGTTCTCAACTCTGTTCCCATAAACTTATTACAGGACTCAAGGCATTAGTTCAAATCATGGCTAAGAAAATGAACATTCTCTGACAGGTATGTTTCAAATCATATAGGGTGGTAGAAGAAAATTAAAATTCAAAAAACGGCTCAGGGTGTTGTCTGTCATCAGGCTGGCAATTTCTGAAGTGTTGCTATCACAAAATGTCCAGCAGGCTGCATGACAGGCAGCTGATACTCATTTTGTCTACAGATGCAAATGGACCTGGAAGTGCATTAGCAGTTTGTGGTTCACGTCATTAGAGCTGGCCTTTTACTACAATTCACATATTTTTTAAAAAAATAATTTTGAACAGTACAGCTCCACTGATAACTGTTACCATGTTACTCTCCAAGCTCTTCTAATAATAAACATTATAAAATCTGATCTGCACAAACATGAATAATTAAGCAAAATGGTAATAATGAAACCATCAAGAAAAGAAGATACCAAGTACATTCAGGCATTCCTGCCACATCTCTGCTGCAAGAACTCAGAAACTAGACAAATACTGAAAGAAATGGATAGACTCTAGATTTGGACAGAAGATTCTCGCTAAAGCTATTAAAAAAAGTCTATCTGGACAGCAAGGCCACTAAACAGGGAAGAGAATCTCCTTGTTTATTCCACTGTAATCTTAATCATGCTGAAGAAATGAAAGGAAAATGACATTGCTTGAATTATAAAAGATACACAAAACCAGAGTAGTTAAAAACCATGTATGTTTCTACTGGTAATTATTCAATCTTTAGACAATATTGCCATTAGAAGTTTTAATCCCTATCAGAGAAATAAATATCTATCAAAAAAGATTGAATTTGTGCCTAATGAGATAGTGAAGAGATTGAGGAATTTCCTCCAGTGCTGATTAACAATTTCATTTAAAAAAAAAAACCCAAAACCAAAACCCAAACAACAGATGGTACAGAATTATTTTTCTGATACAAATCATTAAAGTGAAGAAATAAATAATTTTGCCTTTCTTTAACCTTGAGAGACTGGAACTTGTTGCTCTTTGTAGTTGTTTGGTTTTAAACCAAATAAAACACCTTTTGCATATTCAAATAAGGAGCTAATAGTGGAAACAACCCAAAGCACTATTTACTCAAGTGACCAGCTGAGACAGACCAGTGTTTTTCCTGGACTACCATTGTAAAAGAAATATAGAATAACTTCTTGAAAACCTAGATGTTTTTATGAACTTTAATAAGTGAAAATAATTGGCCCAAATTAGGGGGAAAAGGGTGCATTATAAAAAGAAACATTAACATCTAAGAGCAATCTTTTCAAAACAAACTAAATCTAACTATTAGAAAAATCTTACAGAATTTCTACTAGTATTTTCCACACCTAATGAAATCTGCATAGCAGTGAAGTCAATATTCTGATTTTTTTTCCAGTCTTTAAAAAGAGGTGAGTGTTTTGGTAACTTTGAAAGACAGCCATAAAGTCCTGTCTATGATGCATAGTCTTTATGCTGCATTCCCCTGAAATAAGAAATAGTTACTGGTGTTATCATAATACCAAGAGAATTTTGAGGATTAACAATAAAAGAGCTCCATATTTTATTTTGTAGTACAGAAGAAATACAGAAAAGATTAGATTCAAGGCAAGAAGATATTATTGCTAACGAGATTTTTGTTTTATTTTGAAAGACCCGTTTTACAGAATTGTTCATTCCCAGAGAAAGAATACAAAATGAACACAATGTTATTCGCCAAAAACAAGCTTGTAACATGTAGGATTACTAGAACTGCATTGTACAATCTAGGTCTTTAAATGCATGGCCTTCTTTGGCAAATAGAACAGATTTCAAATACTGTTTCATCATCAGGGATGAAACCCTTTGGAAGTTGAACAATCATGTTGCATAACATGAATGACAGGAAAAGATTCTCAGTATGCAAGTGGTTAACTGGAAGTCCTGGATGGAGAATAGAATTATCCAACTAAGCATAAACTAAGAAATTAGTTTTGCAATTCTTATGGCAATTAACTACTACTTTGAAAAGCAAAAGAAATCTTTCTCAAGATTCACTGATCAAGTGTCTTTAATCATGGCAAAGGCTGTCTGACTCAGTAGCACACTTGCCTGGAACAAGGGATGCTTGAACTCAATTTCTCCAGCCTAGAGAATTTCCATCTGTTCAGGGATGGAATGAGGGCTGTCCCCATGTGGGACACACCCTGATAGGCTGACAGAAAACCAGAGTCAGGAGACTAGAAGAAGTTAGTAAACACTGACATCACAGCCCAGAGATTACAGTAGTCAGTAGTTTGGAAAGGGCCAAAGTTATTGGTTCTCCACCATTTTTTTTTTTCATTTTAGGTTAAGCAGGATTATTTGGGATGAAGGAAGAAAAAACAAGCACTGGAGGCATCTGAAAGAAGATGTTTGGGCCTGTCTTCCCATTTCTTTGTACAGTCCCTGTAAGAGCAAGGTCCTGCTGCTGGCTGCTAGTTTATGTGTTAGCACAGCAAAAGCAGGATCAGGTTCCTGGCAATTGCTGAAGTAGAAGTTTTTGCAACTGATTTCCCCCTTCCAGCCCACCACAGCATTTTCTCCCAGACAACCTGCACACTCAAGAAAGTCTTAGGGCTGTGCAAGAGTTATGAGAGCTTAAGCAGACATGCCCCCAGGAAGACTGACTTTAACCTGAACCAATGGAAGGCCAAAACCTTGAGCATTGCCACATACTGCCATGTGGCTGACAAAGTTCCTGTATATTTTTAGATCAGGTCAACTTGCAGTATTTCACACAATGCTTGACACAATTTGGGGTTAGCACAGGGCAGAGGCCACCCCAGTAAGCAATGTGAATGCAGCCACTCTTTTTATCCTCTCTGAAGGAAGTAATTTCAGCTGTATGGAAGAGATTTGTGCCAGGCTAGCTTTTATTCACAGTGCAGATACAGATTTTTGCTCTTACTGATTTGTTATTGTGACTTCTAATAACCATCAATNTTTTTTTTTTCTTTTTTTCCTGGCGTATCTATTTATCAAGTCACGGAGAAACACATCCATGAGGAAACCTGAGCACGTGTGCACATGAGACACAGCTGTAGTTATCCACTAAAGCTTTGAAAGACCAGGGGGCTAATTTGTCAGAATTACAATTACAAAGTAGAATTACTTTTTAATCACAGAACATCCTAAGAACTACTCACTCAGTAAGTCATCTTCAAACAGTTACACTATTTCAGTATCACTAGTACCAACCCCTTTCTGTCTTCCACACAGTGTCAGCTACAGCACATTATTACACTGCCATATAAATTGCTTATTTATACAGTCCTGTTGAGGACCACAGATTTTCATTTTAAATTGTAACTACCTTTTTTAATGGTTAAAGGATTGGAAAGATTGCAAATAGCCCCATACCATGGTATTTATTTTTCTTCTCCCTCTTACTTTTCCCAGTGCTCTGGAAGGCACTTGGTTTTGGGCATCAATTATGAATTATTGTTTACTAAGGTCTATCAATATAGGAATAAACTATTTGCAGTAGTTAAACCCTCAGAAAAAAAAATGCAGTTGAGTAACGTGGATAGAAACCACCTCATTTTGTCATTTTTATGACACTGAGCAACATGAAGACCGGTAATAGACAAGATCCAGTCTCCCTAATGTAAACCAGCTCAATAATGCAAACCAAATTTTTCAAATCATAGCTCTTAAGAACTGGAAAAAAGATCAACCAAAAAACAACTTACCTCCAGTAAATGAGAATACCCACAAGAATCACTAGACAGATAAAAGTCAGGGCTGATACGACCACAAGTGGTATAACTGTCTTCTTCTCTGATTCCAGACTCTCAGCTAGACCAATACGAGACTCATGGCTAATATTACTTGCCTCTGCAGTCAGAGAAAATTGAAACAGTCCATGTTTAAATTATGAGAAATGCACAGCACAGGTGAACGTGTCTTATAATGAGCCTACTTAATATCACTTACCTCTATTTTTTACTATGTACCGCAGAAAGTTTATACATTTGCAAACCAGCTTACAGAAGATAAGCAGATAGAGGGTAAAGCAAAGTGTTCAAGCTTATGTGACTCAGCCTTCCAGCAGTGGAGACTTCTCTTTGTAAGAATAGCAGACTGTTGTTAAAATTCAGAAGAAAGTTTTTTTTTTATTTTAATCTGTTTTATTAGCTGAAAGCCAAATGAGTTAAGAAATCTGAATACATAATATTGGAATGCACATTGGAATTGATATTAAACTGTCCATCATATAATGAAATCACTTCTCTGGCTAATAGGTTAATATGAAAATTATCTTGCAATAGCCTGTATGTGCTTGCTATATTGCAGTTTAGCTTTCTGTATTTTTATCCATTGCCCATTCTGTAAACTGCCTTACAGATAACCCTGCTTCTTTTGAATCCAATTGCCTCTCTCAACTATACTGGAGCCAGATAGAATTAAATTTCCCACCTCCATCTTTACTGGTAATTAAATTATTATTTAGATATTGCTTTGATTTCATATTTCTGTGAGCCATATAATGTTGGATGACAGAAATATTTGGACATAGGAATCTGTACAAAGATTAAAACTATATATTTTATAATTTTATTAAAGAAGACAACACAATGGTGGACAACACCAATATTTTATTTTTAGCTTTGGTCATATCTCAAGAAGTATGTATTTTAAAGTTATGACTTAGATGAAAATAACTGACTTATTTCCATCTGTGCAGTTTACTGTGAGCATTATTTGAGCTAAAATGTAGAAATAATCACTTTTGCACTTTTTAGAATTAAACCCCTGGAATGTTTTCTGCTTTTGCAAACAGTTCTGTGAATTTTCTGTATAAGAGTGGAATTTTGCTGTACAGAAAACATCTGCACTCCATTGGGATTTCAAGAGACCAGTTCTACAGGAATGAAAAGCTTTTACACAAAGGGAAGAAAGAATGGAGTTGAATCTGGAAAAAAAAGACAGCAAGTTACATGCTCTAAATAGGATGTAAAAAAACAAATGGCTTCACACAGTACAGATTTTCAGGCAGCTCTGTTTGCTTCCATTTTCTTGAGTTTCGAGGCTTTCAGGACTTTACGTGCAAAAAGGTCTAGGCTCTAATTTTGCAGATGTCTTCTTGGTTTTAATTCAAAATACTCTTTAACACCCATATCAATCACTTCTCTTTAAATTCTGCACCTCAATGGGCAAAGTAATTGAAGGCATAAAGTTGCTTCGGAAAAATCTCCACGTCTGTTGAGTAGATTAAAATTGGTACTTCCTATTGATTTCAGACAGAAACTATGTGTATGCATGAGAAAACACAATACGACCCCTGTGAAACAGTCAGACTTGCTTATCCAACTCTGCACTAATTCACAGCATAAAATCCAATCCTATTTGTGTAATGACAGGGTTCCTTCAAACTTCATGACTATATTCTATTAGGACTCCTCCCACAGGGAATGAAGTGAAGGCTTCTGTAACAGGGGATTTCTGGCCTGCTTGGCTATCACTCCAATGATGGCAGCTGAAAAGGCAGTCTCAGCTATAGCAGATTTCTTTGATATCTAATAACTGAGATGTTTGGATCCTTCACATATTTCTTTCTAATTATTTGTCTTAGCTTTTCAACAGAAGTTGAAAGGTTAAGGTAGTCATAGAGATTTGATGGAGAAAATCCTAGTTCAGAACAAGGATAATTATGCATCAACAACTACAAGAATGGGAAAAGTTTAAATGACAGTTTTTTACTGTAATGGTCACAAGAAGACATTTCACTAATTTCTGTGAAATCCACTGCAATGTATAAGTAAGTTCTCAGGTGAGAAATTAATTTTTGGGGTTTTTTTCATTTCTTTATAGTTTAATTAAGCAAATATATTTTTGATTTACAGGAGACTGTGTTAGACATGCTGAAATTGAACATTCAGTTTATTAAAAGCCAGTATTTGGCTTTTAATTAAAGTATCATGTGTTGGAAAAAAAAGTAATGCACATGAAATGACACTATAGTGTCTTTCAATATTATTTAGAGACAAACTAAGTCTGTGTACTCCTCCTCCTCTAGTACTGTATAATCCTTTTTGAGTTACTATTGGTAAAAATTCAAATGACATCCCTTATGTAAACTCTAGTATCTTACGGCATCACTCATTCATACCAATAACATAAGCTTTGAAACATTAATGCTATTTTTGCTTATTTTTGAAGGAATATTACACATTTTATAAGAAGTGGTAGCTATCTACAAGTGAACTAATTCACTTATTGATTCAGTTTCTCTTACTAATGTCAATGGTTTTTATTCTCTTATCATTTTCATTTTCTATTTTCACATTCTACTAGCCCCAACTATACAGAGTGTCATTTTACCACCTGTTCATATTAGTATTCTGTTGCTCATGAGGAATACAACTTTATGTAATTCAACTCTGTATTTATTTGTAAGACTGGGACGAAACCTTCACATGCTTTGGGAATTCCATTCCTTAATGGATTTAGTTGAATGATACTGCCCTCTACAGATGCTGCAAGTACATAACAGAAGTTCAGTTTTTTAAAATACCAGTTCAACTTTGTTTGTTGTTTGTTTTTTTTTCCAGAGATCATAGATTATTTTTGACTTGATTCTTTGATTTTCAATTCTTTAAAACAAGAAGGAAAGAAAATTATGTGTCTGAATACTTCAGATTTTCCACAGTGAATTTTTAAATACAAAGGAAATATGTTATGAGTTTTGACTTCTGACTTTATCCTTGGAATCATGGGTTGCAAATACTCTCACTGAATTAAAGAGGAATAAATAAGAAAATAGCATTACATATAAACAGCTAGAGAAGATTCTGGCTCTACTCTGGGAATACGCAAATCTGGCACAAAAATTCTGCATCTCACTGAAATCTGAAAGTGGCATATGCAGAACAAAAATAAATGCTTTCATAAGTTCAGTTGAATCAGAATCAAACAAGCATCTTCTCCCTTGTTCAGCGTCTTAGAAAACACAAAAAAAGTGCTGCTGTAAGTTTAAAAGAGAATATCAGAGATATATTTCCTCTGGCAGAGGCATGGTTTCCTCTGGTGGAATTTCCATAAGGGCAACACTTTGTACAGAGAACTTAACAGAGAACTTAAGCCTCTTTCAAAGCTTTAAAACTCAAAGGAAAAATTAGCACTGAAACAATTCTGGTTTCAGATTTTGCATGACTCAACTTCTGCTGATAGTATGCCTCTATCCAAAAGCAGAGCACCAATCATCTTAGTGAAGAATATTTCAGGTGCAGTTTTAATTAGCCAGAAGCAGATTCACAAGATAGCCAGCTCAGTATGAACCCCTTTCCCCAATGCTTCCTTAATCACACCCATTGGCACTGTTATGTTCTGCCTTTATTATCTGTAGATAAACCTTCTCAATCTCTATGGCACAAAAGTATCCCCTCACAGCTTCCCATGGTATTCATTAGACTTATCCATAACTAACCTGCCTCAGAGATGTTGAATACTGATGAGTGATCACTAGTAACAGATGAAGCTGATGATTGTGATGATCCAGGAGATAATTCTGAGTTACCTGCTTCAACTGCCCCTTCAGTGTCTCTCTCATTATGGTCAGGAAAACTGAAATCTGTTGAAGTTTCATTATCATTAAGGCTATCTGAGGTACCTTGGCCAGAACCACTTTCTTCATCACTTGTCAAAACAGCCCAAGACTTAGATTCAGATGTGTTTTGCAATTGGGCTCTAGAAGTCTGAATGTGGTTCTCCAAAATGTTCAGGTTGTTGTGCTTCTCACGTAACACATTTGCTGTCAAAGTTGGTATGTTGGTATAATTACGTCTGTCCATGCCACGGTTTATCTGACTGTCAGATGCAGCAGTAGAAAACTTCTCTTCTTCAGGTTTCTCAGAATGTGAACTCATAATTAGGTTGCTCTGATCCTTGTTATTATTTACCTCTGTATTTTCATCCTCTACTACCATATCCTGATCTTCTCTATGAGAAATGCATGAGATGCAGTTACTTACAGGGAAGCCATCATCATATTCATCGTAGTCATCCTCAACTACAGAAGACCACAAATCGGTACTGGACATGATACTGGGAGACAACCCAGAGGATTCTCTAGAAGGAACCAGCAACCTATTCAAAGTTACAGGGATCTCACTTTTGGAAGGAACAGCCGTAACTGAAATAAGTGTATTTGGTAAAGGAAGAGTGTGATGAATGGACACATCAGAACCAGAAACAACTGCAGGTGTATGAACAGGATCAAAACCAAGTGTGGAACTTGAAGAGACAGTGTCAGCCTCACTTCTTTGAAAAGCACTTGAAGAGATGCGGCTGTCTGTAGGAGTAGCTACATGTGATGATGCGTCACCTGTGAGGAAGGGAGTTGTTACAGCATTCGCTGCCTGGGACAGAAGGGCATTCGTGTTTTCTAAACTGGTCAGCTGGAATGAAACATCGCTACTGTACAATGAAGGCATGACCTTCTGAACATCTTCACTGTTAAACAAACTGGATGAAACGTATTTCTCACTTGTATAAGAAAAAGATAAACCTTGAAGTGACGCTGTGGGCTTACTAAAAGTGTTTGACATCGTATCAGCAACAGAAGGTGCAGATGTAGAATGCAGCTTGCTTTCGGTTGTAGCAGAACCCGGTGCCATTTGATGCAATATTTCGTCAAATGTAGAACTATGTTTTTGAACCCTTGAGCTTTCAGCCAATATTGGATCACTAGGCACAACTGCAGCTGTGTTAAGCAGAGTGCCATCGCCAGAAGGTTGGAAGGAGGACTGCAGTAATGCTTCGTTACTTAATGTAGCTGAGGTCTCATAAAAGTACAGCTGAGTCGAGGATAACATTTTGCTATAAGCAGGGACAGAGAGAGCTTGATCTGAGCTTGCGCTAAGCATAGGTTTAAGCAAAGTGTCATCAAAGGCTGGAGTTGTAACATGCAAAGGCTGAAGAGAAAGGTGCTTTTCTGTAAGTTTACTAATATTGGGATCAAATATCTTAGTAGTGGGAAAAGCAAGAGAGACTGGAAGGATTCCCTTTGTGCTAGAAACAGGAAGTGGGCTTTCTTGCAGAGACATTTTCTGCTCAATTACAACATTATGAGAAACAGATGTAGAAAGTTCATGTATCACTTTACTTTCAGCACTGGAAGCCATTTCACTTAAAGAGGAGGAAATTTTCAGTTCTCTCTCATCTCCATATACAACATCACCTTTTTGAAGCATCTTATTAACATCACTAAACCCAGATGATTCATATGGAATCTCGTCACCAAAATCAGAGGAAGAGAAATTAAGTACTGTCAAAGTATCTGTATCAGGCAAAAGGGACTCGCTACCAGAGTACGCTTCAGACCAATCCGTGTCACTAGATAGAGAGCGCGTAGGCTGCAGCAAAGTATCAGCTTGTGATATTACAGAGGAAGGTTTATGCACCAGTACATTGTTATAGCTGCTAAATAAAGGATCTCGATGAAATATGTCAACAGAATCATGCACAAATTCTGCAGAGTCATAGGAAACAGTAAAGCTTTGTAGGGAGCCCACATTACCAGACACAGGATAAGGAAGTTCAGACACTGTAGATAGTACATGCATATTTAAATCACTGCTGGATGGTTCAACTTGAGAAAATATGTGAGTTCTATTATGACCAAACATCAGTGTCTCCGAAGCAGCACGAGTGGTCTGATGTGACACCACATCAGCAAATTGAGAAAGGCTTGGCTGTATTAATGGATCACCCTCTGCCAACGTCAAAGAAGCATGCAGGGACACCTTATCGCTCGCAACAGCTGGAGTAGCACTTTGTGGAAACATTTGAGAAACTGTATACAAACGGTGAAACATTTTACTACTGGAGTAAGCAGAGGAAAATGTAAGCAAAGGTACATCGTCATAGGAAGACAGGGTGGGTTCAAATGACACATCAACACTGGGAAATACAGGCGTAGCATGCAAGGTCACATCACTATCGGATGTAGCAGGGGTAGTGTCGAGCATCTGAGAGTCAAACAATAAAGGGGTGACTAGAGGAAACACTTCACTACTGTAGGAAGGTTGAAGAGGTATCTCACCATTATAGACTGGCTGAGTTGTCTGAGAGAGTACCTCACTGGCAGCAGAAGCAGAACCATATTCTCCAGAGCTTGAAGAGACAGAGTGAGGTGATAATTCAGCAGAGGAGAAAGCAAAGGTAGAATAATGTGGCAATTTTAAATCCGCATCTGAAGTGTCTTGTGAAACCACTGGGCTGCTTGAATAGGGCACTGTAGTTGGCTTTAATCCCTCTACATAAGCATCAGTGTAACTGGTCTGAGACCATTGCCCGCTAGGAGACGTATCAAGAGATGGAGTTGTTGGAGCTGTAGCATTGCGAAACCATACATTTCCATCAGTGGGAGAAGTATGCTTTGGATGAACATCAGAGCTTGAGGATGCTACGACTTCTGACACATATTTAATGGAGCCTTGGGAAAGAACATCATGCACACTTATATCTGGACTCCCTGAAGGAAGGGCATCTTCTTGGGAGGTCTCCTCTGTAACCAGCTGTGATGAAGAAGTGGTAGGAACTGAACTCCAAAAGTCATCAGATTCCTGATGAGGTTTAAAAGGAGGCAATAAGAAATCTTCATCACTGTGGTCAGTGGTGGTTATTCTTGTTGGCTCGGTGCCTGAAGAAAGGTATATAAACTCTTCTTCTCCGCCTTTGGTGGAGTCAATGAGTTGAGGAGGAATTCTAGTAATTGTTTGGGATTCCAGAAAAGGATCTTCCTCTTCAGAAATTTCACCAATAGGTGGAGAAGTAGCATAATAGACCGCTTTGAAAACATTATCCTTACCATGCAATTCTTCTCTTGTTAAGTATCTATTTGTTTTAGCTTCACTGGGTTTTGCTCCCATTTTTGCTTGACTGTAGCTAGATGTAATCACCTGAAAATCTCTCCTCAACTGGTTCACTGTACTGTCAGTGCTAGGTACCACTGCAGTTTCTTTATCCACCTCTGTTTCCTTTTCATCAACTTCATCCTTTGAAAAAAATATCATAGCCAAAGACAATTAAAAATGTTTATAGACTCTGAACATGAATGAAAACTAGAACTGTAATAATACATTTTCCTGGATCAATAAATCAGGGGGGGTAAAGCCAAACAACACTTGAGAAGGCTGTTGGTCATAAACTAAAGTATTAACTGCAAGAACAAGTGTCCTCTTTTATCTTGAAAAAATATTACTTATTTGCAATAAAAACAAAAAATGCTGTGTCCCAACAACTTCTTCAATACTGCATTACTTAAATTGTGTTGGAGAGGCAAAAATCACTCACAGTATTTATCTACTTTATTAAAAATCTCTAACTCCTTCCTAATAAAATATAATTGTATATGCAATATATAGCATATATTGTACACACAACAACAAAAAAAAGGTTTTGCTTCAGAATGCCTTAGAGGGTTGCACTAATATCCTGATGTTAATTCAACTGAAATAATAAAAAATTGTAAATTATTTGTAAAATATATTTATGACCCCAATTCTACCAAATTGTCAGTTTTCTGTAAAAGATTTCATGATCCTCAGCATGACTCTCAAAGTTTCACAAGTGTTGTGAGTCATATCTCCATGTCCTGTTATGATCCTTTGTTTTCTGAATATGAATGATAATGTATAACAATACTTTGTGCAAAATCTATTTTAGAATTTTTCCTTTTAAGGACATATCCGAAAGAAAAAATATTAATGCCTGAATGCAATCAGGACTTAGGCAGTCTTTGAGGATCTAAGGTCAATTCTTTTTATCCCCTCCCCAGCTTTCCCTACACCAAATCAAAATCTGTAAGACTGAAGCACCTAACTCACTCAGCAAGCATTTTTCTTTTGACTTAGACACAGCAGCTCCAGCAGTTCTGTGCTGTGCCCCCACCTAGGGCTTCACCAGAACCAAACCTGACCCAGACCAACTCTGCAATCTAGATTGATGTACACTTTCAGTTTCTTAAGGGACCTAATTTGACAGGCACACATAGCCCTAAGAGACAGAGCAGCACAGAGCCTCTAGCAAAATAGTGTGGTGTTTTTTGTTGTTGGTGGTGTTTTTTTGTTGTTTTTATTGTTTTGTTTTGTTTTTCCAAAGATCTGGCTTGGTGATGGGGTGGAAATGCCACTGGTTTTTATTCAAAAGCATAACACTGAGAGAAAACACCCAGTAGACATGAGATGGGCACAGATATCAGTCTAACAACTCCTCAGTTTCCACTGCAGTTTAGGTTGCATAGAGCTCACATTCCTGCACTGAGCAGGTCACAGCAGGGAGAATAATGTAAAAAATCAACAGCCTTTGAAAGAATGTGCCCAAGATAAGGAGCTGCTGAGTACATTTTTGACTGGGGCCCTCAGTAAACAGGAGTTGTGAACTTTTACCCAGTCTCACCTGAGGAAGGGCTTTACCCACCAGGCTAGAGCTGGGCTCACACTGCAGTCCCTTTTTGAATGAGGAGCCCCTCATGCACTCACACAACATCAGGTACCTCAGATATGACTCTCTGGTTTGGATTTCATCCTAACGACTAAATACCTAAAATATAGGGACAGCAGCACCAAGACTGATTGTCTTCAAACCTAGGCTGGAGAGGACAGGCCCTTGTTTCTAAAGATCTACTTTCTGCAAGGCAATGTATGCACTTTTAAACTTTCTTGCTTCAAGCAAAAATCAGTTGATGTTCACTGGCACCTAACAGATGCACTATAATAATCTAGATACGTAGCTTACAACAACAGAGAAATGAGACTACTACTGGTTACTCAGCGTTCACGAATGCAAGGGAGGGTAAATAGATAAGTAAGCACAGGCTTACTGTGCTTACTTATTTAACTAAAAGGACTTGTCATGCAGTGAAAATATTGTGGTCATAGATGGAAACTATAAATTAAAAATTCTGAAGCATTACTTGATATTACTTGATAAATGTCTCACTGAAGTAACTATCTGTGTTGCAAAATTGGTATAAGAGACTCTTAAAATCTTAATCATGGTATTTTTACATCTCTCCCTGCTGCAACACCAGAAACCTGGTTACTGAATATGAAGTCTCTAAAGGTCATCATAAGATCATCAAAAACTTGTACAACAGAGGTATACTTAAAGTCTAACTTGAGTTCAAGAAGGAAATGACCCTCCCAGAATTTCTGAATAATGGGTAAACCAACAGCACATGGACAGCAGACTCAGATAGTAAGTGAATCTCACTCTTCAGCACAAGAATTGTCCTCCCTTACTTTAATTTACTACACATTAAGGCCATCACAAGCAAGGACAAATCCAACTTCTCATCCTAATACAGGATGGCAGCTTTGATTCTACTAAATAAACACTTCTGCCAGACTTCACAGAGGGGTGATTGGAAACTGATGCCCCATTTTAAAAAGATTTAGTAATACTCTGTGGTGTCCTTTACTTTGCCATGTATCTCCAGCCCCCAAGAATTACTGAGGTATCTCCAGTGTTATCTAGGGACAGATACAGCTCAAAGGCTATATATGCACATACATATATATATGTATAAACAAACGCAGATAATACACTTAATTGATGACATAGTTTTATAAATTTTCACAGAATATAATTTCAATTTAGTTGAAACATATTTATTTTAAATGCTCTCTTAAAAAACAAATGAATGCTATACCTCATATTCTTCAGCTTCACTCAGTTCAGGAATGAGGTCAGCCTCTATAAAACAAAAATACACACCGTATCATCCACAATTTTAAATAGACAGAATTCTGAATTCTGCAAGGACTCAACTGATTAATTGATATGGTTATTGAGATAACTAAGATTTTTGGTAGGATTGTGTTTGGAGAAGTGGCTAACCCCCTGGAGTGAGGACTAAGGGTAGCAATGCTCACTCATCTAGACAGGACCCATTCATTCAGCCACAACAGTTTTGTCTGGCTCTATTTTGATACCACTGGATTTGCACTTTTGGACCAACCACATGTTGGCTGGGAAAAGCCAAGTTTACAAGAACATTTTCAATTAGAAATATAGTTTAGTGCGGAAATACAGAAGAGAGAAATACAGTAAGTCTGGGGATCAATGATTTCTCTAGATTAAATCTGAAAGCTCTGAAGATAGTCTTGTAAAATAATGTGTTCTATAATTTTCATATAGAGAATTTCTTATTTGGGCTTATGTACCACAGCAACAGCAATGCCATCACAGTCAGTATGCAGCAGGCTGCATGCTTCCAGCAAGGCAGACCAAAGAGACCCACCCTTCCCAGTGTTACAGCCTTTTTCAAACTCTCACCCTACCTGATTTAATGTAACGACATGAAGCCAGTTGTATCGCATCCCAGAAGAAGTCCCTAATAAACAGGTACTGCATGCTCTGCGAAGATCTACTCTAGAGGGTTTTGAGGCATTATCAATTTTCAAAAATAAAAACCAGTTGAAATATATTGAAGAAATTAATTTCCTACAACCCAGTTGAAAATCCATCTCTCCAAATTTAGAGGTAGTCTCTTGCCTTCTTTCTCTTTATTTGCCAAATCCCATGTTATACTTCTGTTGGTGGTCAGCACGAGAGGCTTCAAAGCAGGTTGAAAGAAACATCCACCTCTCTGGTGGGAACTGGCACAGGTCTTCAGTGAGGAGATCTAACACTCCTTCCAAAGCACTAATGCACCTTATTGCTCCTTTGGCACACAAAAAGGCCCATATCCATTCTGAGTCTTCCTAAGGCTTTCTCCTAAGACATGTTCTAGCACTCTGTCTACACACGAGTGCTAACACATATTCTGAGGGCTGATTTGCACTAGGTGAAAATGCCAATCTCTTAGCCTGGACAGCATTTCTAACAATACCATCACACACAGCTCCGTGTCTG
Source organism: Cisticola juncidis (assembly GCA_013400215.1). Taxonomy (NCBI): domain Eukaryota; kingdom Metazoa; phylum Chordata; class Aves; order Passeriformes; family Cisticolidae; genus Cisticola; species Cisticola juncidis. Next base: position 428,924 of record VXBR01012241.1, on the reverse strand, counting down.
CATTTCTTCCACAATTCCCAAATGCAAGTTGTTCAATACACTAGGATAAAGATACTATCTCTATATTTCTCATTTTTGCAAAGTCAGATGGGGATCTATGACTTAATATGTTTTCTCTTAGGTCTATCCACATTTGTCTTTCAAAACAAATTGAGATGTACTATATGCAACATACACTAGATGAAGTTTATCAAACTAGTAAGCTCATACAGTATTATTTGTAGGTTGTATCATGCAAACAAATTTTGACTAAGCAATGCTGCACAAAATCTTCAAGAACTGTCTTTTAGTAACAAACATCTATAAATTTCCAAGTACGGAACTGACCTTTCTTTAGCTATATAGATAAAAAATTATCTTACCTCTGACTCCTGAGGCCTAGGAGGCTCTGGGGCAGAGTGGGGAGGGGAGCGGAGGGGAGCAAGGGGTGGACGAGATAATGATATTCCCTGGCTTCTCAATGATACAAACCAAATATTGACATTAGTCTGAATGCCTTTCCATAACAGACTCACATCATGTACTAGATATTCAACAGACTTCTCTGAAACACGTTTTTAGTACAGAGGAATTCTATCCATTTTTTTTGGTGGTCACTATTCTTGAGCTGAGCTTTAACCAGACTCAGTCAGAAAAACAAACTGTACTGATTGTGTGAGAGTATATAGTAGGGCTCTTAAATTCCACCAGCAGGAAACTACAGTTTCTTGCTGTATTCTCAAGGGAGAGGCATTAATATATATAACCTGTTTATTAACAAAACCAGTAAATCTCCAGGAACTTCATAAAGAATATTTAGATTTAGATGGTCATAGAACATTTATTTGTCAAAAGTATTAGGCACACTCTTACAGAAGTTCTGTTAATCCTGCTGCTCAGCTTTTGATTTCACTGGAGATTGCAGAAATATAGTAACATCCCCCATCCAAGGTGAAGAGCCCCACCATTCAAAAAAAACCCCTTTGATGTAGGTTGATAAAGAAGCTTGTTTATTTTTTCTGGAACCACATATTGATTATTCTATAGTATACATTTTAAAATAAAATAGTTAAGAGTTGTGTAGAGGTCCATTTTCATAGTCCATTTTAATGACAGATGAAGACATGATAGAACAAATACAGAAAAGATAACTATTTCCCTACATTTTTTCAACAGAAATATTTTAAAAATCTCTTTAAACAATGTGATTTATATTCATAGAATGATGGGTACAGCATAAACTCTTTTCATTTCTGTATTGACTTATGTAATAAATAGCATGGCAAGAACAAAAGCCTGTTTCTTTTGATTGAATTAGTTTTCAGATTTCTATTTTTATCAGTACAAAATTAGAAAAATGCATCCCCCTAAATCAGACATTTAATATATGCTTAGAGCTTTTTAGGACAAGAATCACAAAGATGAGTTACAAAGAAGTTGCATAGTTAGACCCTCACAAAGCATTGCTGACAGCATGAGCTGCCAGGCAGGAAACAGCATTTGAGAGCTACATCCCAGCATGCTGGGGGTGTTTTGACAAACACCAGCTAAATCTACCCAAAGGAATAGGAGTGGAGACTTATATTCTTATTTTTCCTTTCCTGTGTCACCAAAAGCATGTAAGTATCACCTGTATTAGCTACACAACGAACTACTGCACAATCTTCAGTTCTATACAGATGTTATCTAGAGAGTCAAAGCACACATTTACATAGTTATTCAAAATCCAATTCTAATAACAAATGAAGAATTTGTAAGTAAACTTTGTATTTTTATCAAAGCTGATTAAAATACTCTCTACACAATTCCCTAAATTTTCGATAGCAATTCTGTAGCTACATCAAGTAGTGCATTTGTTGGCTTTTACTAAGTGGAGACTAACTGGAAAAAATTTTAACCTGCACGCACACTGTATTACAAGGCAAAGGGCTGCAACTCTGAAGAGCTCAGGAAAAACCCAAAGATCAGAGGTCTCCACTACGTTGGCTTGCTCAATGGCAATACATTACAGCTCCTGAGGCTTGCACAAGTTGAAGCAGAGACAGTGGCCCCAAAGAGATCCTTCATCTAACAAAACATTGCTGAGAACAAGAGCCTTGGATCTGTGGATCACCAGAGCCTGCAGAGCCCTCACTAACCATACGGGAGGCACCAGAGTGGATGGGGAGAAGGCATGAGAAACACCATTCTGGAAGTATCTCAGAAAAGAAAGTCCAAAACAGTCAACAGTCATGAGCTTTTTGAATACCAGATCTCATTAGAAGTGGCCATTCCAAGGATAGAATTCCTCTTGGAAAAGGGCCAATCTAATGGCTCCACATGACTCATGCCTTGCTTTAGCTCTTAACAGGAAAACTAATTGATCTGGAGGTGACTGTAGTGAGTTTCATCTTAATTAATCTGGATTACTCAGAGTCATTCTTGAAAATGAAAGATTTAATTTATGCTTTGTATGTGTCAACTTTATGTCATGTCTTCATGGTGAAGATAACTTTTCTTTCATAAATTCCCAAGCAGGAGCTCCAAGAAATCCCCTTTTGCCTCAAGATCTATAAAGTAGATCACAAAACCAATTTGATGTTATAGTTGTAATCAGTAAGCTGCTTTGAAGAAATCTTTTTTATTAGATATCTACATTCTCATATGTCTATTGTCTAATAGTAAGTGTATTATAATTAAACATAAAAATATTTGAAGTATTTGCAAGTATTAATTCAGGTGTAAATAATTAGTAAAAGTTATTATGCAAATAAATATTAATATGAGAAATTAATGGAAGTTTTTTTTTCATATTCTAGAATTGTATCCAGGGTTGACACAGTACATAAGCAATTTATTTATAGAGCAATGTAAACTCTTAGAAATCATACTAATTACATGAGAGGAATTTTTCCCTGAATTTTCTTTATTCAATGCTTTCAGAGGTACCACTGTGGAAGAGCAAAGATAAAAGAACCAAATCAGATTTAATAACTTTGTGTTCATTTCAGATAGGAAGCATGTCAATGAAACTTTTGGGGTTTTGTTGGGTTTTTTTCTTAACAGGCAGATTTTAATTTCTGTATTTAATTTTTATTGAGGAACTTTGCTCTCTTTTTATTTATATTGCTTAAAATTTAAGGTAACGAGTTAGTATCTAATGATTTGTCTGTGTAAAAAGGCTTGAGAGTATCAAACCTTCAGTCTGATAGATAACATTTATTAAAAGAAACGTAACATAGTCTGAAATATAACATTTATTGTACCAAATTCTCTCATCTGAGCATACAAATCTTTGAGGAATTTCTGCTGGTACTGGGATGTGAGCTTGAGTATGTATTTCCCTCCCTCTTCCTTCTACTGGAATGAATGCAAAGCCCCTGTTTTAAATGACTTCATCACAAGTGCAGCAGGGATGCAGTGCTGGGTGCAGGAGCTGCACAGCCACAGGCTGCCCATGGCCTCATCATCCTCCTGCTGCACCTGCCGGTGCCACAGGTGCACTGATGGTGCTTGCCCAGCGCTCCTGTCTCTCCCCTGCCTCAGCAGCCACGTCTCCTTCCAAAGGGAGCCATGGGATACAGCACGTGGTATGCAACTCATCCTTACAGCAGGGCGGTTTATCCTCTGGATATCACCCATACTGGACTTTGCTTTGCAATACATATTTTCAGAGGTTTTACTGCTGTGACGGCAGCACTGTACTGACTTGATTTGTTGAACTGTTATTAAATGATGATAACATTGTGCTGCTTATTTGCCATTCCATACAGGAATGGATGTGGGGTATGTAGATGAACTCTCATCTGAGAGAATTCTTCAAACACAAACCCAGCAAATCTGGAAAGTAAGTGGAAGAATATACGATCTAAAAGATGGTTAAAAAGGAGACAGAAGAGTGAAATGTCAGGCAGAACGTAAGAATCTTGTTGAGGACTTTTTAGAGAAGTAGGAAAGTTCTGGTAGATACTAACCTAAGACTGTAAAATAGGTTATTCTTAATACATTGTGTTTGTAAGACAAGGTAAACCTTCATTAAAAATGTGTATTCACTATACCTGATATTGTGTCCTCTGCCTACAGTCAAACCCATATTATTACAGGCCTATTACCCTCATTAGTCCAGAATTCATGTGGCAGAGATTGTTGAGAATCACATTCTCTCTCACTGTAAGGGAATGTGGCTCCCTTGAAATGAAAAACTGGCCTGTTCTCCCAAGTTCACCACAACATCACTAATGACCTTGCTGTAGCTAAACAGACATATATAAGCATAAAACTGAATTTACAGAATACATAAACAAACAACAAAATCCAGGCCCATAGATAAAAACAAATGCTCCTAACATGATCAAAAAGTATTCAATTTTTTCTACGATTAATTAGTGTTCTTAATTAAAAATACAGCTCTCACTCTCTTCCATAAGAACTGAATCTGATGCTAAAACTTACACCAAATTTAAGGAATTATTAAGGACAAGATGAAGCTTCATGCTAAAGTTTCAAGTTATTTCATATTTACCAGCAAGCAGAGAAGCAAATCTGGCTGTAAAATCATTTAGATTTGTTTGTTAGGGCTTTTGATTTTTTTGTGAGGCAGCATTAAGAAGCAAGGGAATTCCATCATCACAAGTCTTTTGAAATCAAACACCAAGTATTCATAAGAAGTCAAATTTCAAAATCATTAATATAGACTTATAAATCATATTGGGGTTGTATTGCTTGATTCCTTAATACTTTGGCTGTATGGAGCAATTTTGACAGGATGCTTGAACCATAGAGAAATAATACCAAACAGGGTTTTATTTCCCTATGTATCTGAAAGATACACTTGTGAGATTTGAAATCAAGTAGATTGCTTTTCAGAATATTCTTAGAATTAAAAAAATTAACATGCAGTTTTTTTATAGGTAATGCTTCAAGGAATTATGTAATGTAAAATATCATTAGCAAGGGACATGCTGAAGGTTAACTGCAGCTAATTTGAAATTTCATTTTGGCATAATTTGGAAGTCACTCATTTTAACTGGTTTGCAAACAAACTACTTCTTCAAATACAGATTTCTCAGCTAAAAGGGATCACCAAACTCCAAAGACCACTTACCTGTGTCCTCTAAAGGCATATCGACAATGACTTGGTCACTGTATTTTCCATACAGACCATTAGAGCAAACAGCAACTATCTGAAGAACATAACTTGTATTGGGCAGCAGATTATTTAGAATAGCCCCCTAAAAGAAAAAAACACATTTAATAATTTATTTGCAAATAAATATCAAGTATTTGAAAATGTTAATTTTTTAATAACACGTTTTTCTTACAAACCAAAAAACTCCTTTCTTCTAGTATTATAATGTGTGCTTTTTAGATCTTATTGTCACAAATGGTTTTCAGTCAAATTAAAACAAACTTGTGACTTTTTACATGGAGGATACCAAACCAAATAATTACTCAGCATTGAACACAAGTTTAGGTAACATTATGTCTGATGAGCCTTTAAGAGGCCATGAAGCTGTAATCAGTAACTTAGTATTTATCGCAGTATAACTGAATTGAATCTCATTAGTTGCTTGTGTAGGTCATTCTTTCACATCCATGAGCAGTGAAGTACAGATTATAATTAATTGACAATGAGTTTTATGGCTAAGGAGCTCTGTGGTTGATGTGGTCATGGCAAGTATAGGCAAATCAAAGCAGCAATCTGTAGAGTTTTCCCCTGTTTTAGACAAGAGAAGCTTTTTCTTTTGTTTTAAACTGTCTTTGTGGCTTTACAGCCAAAAAATGAGATTATTTCTCTTAAATCAGCTTCCAGCTACAGTTTAATCTGTCACAATCATTAACAGTGAATTGTTACACCATCATTCCTTTTTATGAAACTTGAAGAGTTTACAGTTACCAAGTCCTGATACCCATCTGTCAGAAACTCATGCTTGGTCTGGTCTTCTCCATCCAGCTGCTGATAAAAGACAGCAAATCTCTCAATTGTGGTGTCGTACACAACACGAGGTCTTTCCCAGGTAACAAGAAGACTAGTATAATTCTTTGGATCAGATTGAACATTTTCAGGTTCTGAGCTGCAAACTGGAAGAAAGAAAAGAGGAAAGAAAATGGTATTTATTAAATGGTACAAGTAACTCTACTAAAATCTTGAGACACCTGCGGAAACTAATCTAAGTCTTTTTGTGTGTCGCAATTTTAGCTTTCTATTAAAATATTTGAAATGCCATGCCATTATAAACAGAATCAGTATTTTAACACTAGATTTCCAAAAGCAAGTAAAGTTGAAGACTTAGTCTCCTCTCCCTGCCTCTTATACCATATTTTGTGAAATATTAGAATCCAGTTCCTAAGAAAAAAATATAAATTATAAAATATAAAGAATCCTATATCTATCTTGGGAATCAAAAAATTTCAACAAACCTGTCTTTATGGCTCTATCAAAGTAGCACTAGAAAAGCTGCATAGTCTCCCACTAGCTATAATAGAATAATCCACAGTAGATAGTTTTTGATGGTTAGAAGTAAACCTATCACCTGAATTCCCCCTCAAGGCTGTTTGAATCTTTTTATCGTACTTAAAGAAGAGAGAAAAGGCAAACAAGAAGAAGTTAAGTATTAAATTAGCAGTAGTCATTTCGTGTTATTATAGTTTTAGCTTGACTTTTGCACAAACAATCAGACAGTCATTCCCTGTTTGGAATAAATGAGGAAACATTTTTTACATCTCATAATGTGCGTAGAGAAATATATGAGTGTCTAGAAAAGGCAAGCAAAAAACCCCTATTCAGCTAACTAAGAAAACAAGTGCAGATCTTTTGGAGTTCTCTGAAAAAAGGCAAACACCAGTGCAGAGGTGGGATCGATCCCAAATCCTAGGTTTCCAGGACTCCAGTACAGCAAGGTGCGCCCCCAAAAGCTCTGGGGACAATGCTGCATGAAAGGGGAGTCCTTCAGCTCTGCATTTTGCCATGAGGACACAGGGGGGCGCACAAGCCCCGCCACAATATCTGTCAGCGGCATTTCCCAGGGAAGGGGCAGCTCCGAGCGGCTCTGTCCGAGCCGGCCACGGAAACAACCTGCACGGCTTCTCTAAATTCTTGTGTTTGTGTGTGCACAGCGCTAATAGCAGAGACAGCCTTATTCTGTGTAATTCACGCGAATTCTGTTGCCGGGCTTTAAAGCTACTGTGCTATGTGACTGATACACCATTTTATTAATTACACCTAATTATTTTAATTGATGCAAAAGAAGATCAAATAATAATAATAAAATCTCATGTTGTGTCTGTTCCATTCCATTCCATTCCATTCCATTAATTTGTCATTCCTTCCCATTTCCACCAGATGGCAAGGAGAAATCATCAGGCCAGCAAAGACTATTCCCTTCTCAATTCTGATCATTAAGACAGGTGATTTAAACATATTTCATTTATTTTCAGTGAATTTAAGGACTGCTCAGCTATTTCTTTTCAAAGGTGTTTAAAATTCTTATTCAATTATTTTGTATAATATAAACACCAAGGTTTTCTGTATTTCAAATTCTTCTCCTATGGTCTTTCTTCCTCCCTTCATCATTTTTTGCTTATGAGTGAATTTGGTTCTGAAATCTCAGTCTGTATCCAGACTCATAGAGGAGTATCATAAGGTTGGTGCTTCCAATGCTATATCTTTGTTTTCTTTTTTCCTTTTCCAGATGGTTCTTCTGTTTTTTTCCCAAGGAAAAGTCTTCCTTTTTGTTCTCCTCCTTTTGATATTCATTTCAGCAATGAGTATATTATTACATGACAATCATCTACATATTATTCCACCTCCATTTCTTCCCAAAATGTTTTCTCTTGCCCTTCTTCTGATGTCACTTCATAAATCATCCTGCTGACCCCTTTTCTTTCCTACCAGTCAGAAATACAGAAGTACTTCATGCTGCCCTTTCCCATTTTCCTTCTCCAGAGACTAGAAAAAGAAAGGAGACCAGATGACAACTTACCTAATTAAGTACTTCTGCTGTGATACCAACTTCTAGAAAATCTGAGCAAAGAGACTGCAAGAAAGGGAGCTCTAGAGTCTGTTACTAGTCTGAAGCCACAAATATTAAACTGAATTACAACTCAGAAGCAGCAAAATACAAAATAGCAAAAAATTCACAGGAAGTCAGAGGCCTACTCAAACCCCTGCTAGACTTGAATCCAAGTCTGCTTTCTCCAGGTGAATATTTAGATTCTGGTTTTCTATATCACATCATGTTGTGGTAATGAGTCTATCTTTGCTTATTTTTCTGTGGAATAAGATGCTACCTATGTAACTTAGGAAATTTTCATCTAAACCTAATTGCATCATGGGGCACCACTGGGTACATCAGCCAAATCATTGTCAAAAACTGCCTGGGCTATGTTTTTGACCAGAGGACCTTTATAAGCTGCCCAAATTTGGCTTTACTTCCCCCACATTTGTTGCTTTCTTCTACTTTTAGTTAAATCTATTTTTGAGATTATCTTTTTAATTCACCATTTCAATTGTTCAAGCCATGAAATCACTTCATTTACAATCAGATATTCAGGGGCTTTGTAGATCCCCGACAGTGTGTGGCAAAAAGCAGTTTTTTTAATATTCTGGATCTATACTGTCTCTGTAATGGAGGTGGAGCAGTACAGAAGATGTGTGCTGAGTTGACCTTGGCTGGCCACCAGGTGCCCACCCAGGCTCTTGCCCACTCCCCCTCCTCAACAGGGCAGGGGAAAAAAGGTAAGATGAAAAAGCTGATGAGTCAAGATAGAGATCATTTGCCAACCACCACCATGGGCAAAACAGATCTGACTTGGGGAAATTTATCACCAATAAAAATGCAGTAGAATAGAGAGAAACAAAACCAGAATTATGAAACCTCCCAACCTTTTCCTTCTTCCCAGGCTCAACTTCACTCCTGACTCTTCTACCTCCCCACTCCCAGTGGCACAGGGGAATATGGAATGAAAATTGTGGTCAGCTTATAACACTTTGCCTCTGCTGCTCCTTCCTCATGCTGTTCCTCTGCTCCACTGCAGAATCCTATCCACAGGATACAGTCTCATTAATTTTTCCAGCCTCTGTACAGTCTTTTGGGAAGACTGTGGGTCCTCCCTAGGCTCTGAGACCTGACAGATAATCTGCTCCTGCATGGGCTCCTCTCCCCAGGCCACAGCCAGGAGCCTGCTCCCACATGAAGTCTCCACAGTCTGCCACAGGGCAGGCTGCCTCACCATAATCTTCACCGTGGGCAGCAGGGGAATCTCTGCTCCGCTACTGGGGGCTACTGAAGTGTCTCCTCCCCTTCTTCCTTCTCTCACCTGGGGGTGACAGAGGTGTTGCTCACGTTTCCCTTCCTCCCCACCGCTGTGCAGCTTTGTTTTTCCGGAGGTGCTGCCACCAGGGCCCAGAGAGGGGTGGGCTGGACACAGCTGGAACCGCCTGTGTCTGTGTGGGGCAGCCCCGGGCTCCCCTCAGAGGGGCACCCCCTGGGCCCACCCCCGCCAAGGCCTGGGCACTGCACACCACGTGCC